>JAFFST010047582.1:101469-118300 GCA_022414735.1 Noturus placidus
GTGGCCCAACCAGTTATTAGGTTTAGGGGGCAATCACTTTTTCACACAGGGCCATGATGGTTTGGATTTTTTTTCACCTTTAATAATAAACACCTTCATTTACAAATTGCATTTTGTGTTTACTTGTGTTGTCCTTGACTATTGTTTAAATTGGTTTGATGTTCCGAAACACTTAAGTGTGACAAACATGCAAAGGAACAGGAAATGAGGAAGGGGGCAAACACTTTTTCACACCACTGTACATCAGTTCATAACTAATCTCTACTAGAGACAGGCATAAGACCTATAAACAAACTGACGGCCTAATTTAAACCAGCAGGGCCCTGACCAGGTAGTTACTAAGGATGACTCAATGAACCTTGCATCACATGCTCACATTAATGTGTGATCTTCCTTTGTTCCCTTAAGCTTCATATCTGACCGCTCACTTGTGCCCACAAGCTTCATATCTGTCTGCTCACCTGCATGAAAGTAAAAATTTACCACTTGCTTAACTTTCCTTATTGCATCCCTAGCACTTTGTTGCACCTTTCTAGTCTCAAGCAGATGTTCTGTGAAGTGAACTGTTTAGAATACATTATGTATTCATTCTGAACAATGTACTGCATTCGGTTAAAGGCTGAAGGCAGTCCGAGAGCAAACTAACTTATTATAGATTGGCATGAGATACACAGCTGTACAATGTAGCTGATGAGTTCTCCATCTCAGAAGAACAACAACAGGAAGTGTAGATGTGGTATGTTTCAGTGGTTAAGTGTTATGAAGAAATCAGAGGTTGACTATGTATTACTGTGCAAATCCAACCAACAAGGCATTATGTGGATAATCTGCATGAACTGCACTGAGAAAAGTTTGTCTGTCGTCAACTCGTCTCATGTAGTCTACTGACCCTAATGTGTCCAAGATGTTTGGGGTGGGGTTGTGTGTTCAGCCAGTGGTCACAGTAAGGACGGCTTTGTGTTCCAGGTCTGTGTGAAAATTTACGTTCCGGTCCAGCTGCTTGTTCCTGAGCAAAAGCCAGCGCTTGACTGTTTTCTCGTCTTCCAAAAGTGAAATGTGACTTTGGGCACGGCAGCTCAGCTTGTTTACAGACCATCAAAAAAGGGTATGCCACACTTCCCGGAGCACTCTGTCTCGAGTAGAACGCAGCTCTTTTCCTCAGAAAGAGCTCAGTGGGATGTGAGCGGCGCTGCTCATTAAACAAAGCCTGACCGCAGTGAAAAATGCTGGCCCATCTGCAACAGATGCTTGTTTATGGTTCTCTCTTTTTTGCACGTTTCTGCTGATTGTGGTAAGAATAGCCACTGTGTCCATTTGAGACCCTTTGCTATGGGAAGAAGGAAAGGTGGTTGATACCACTAACGTACAATGAGAAAGAAAGCAAGCAAAGGGAACTGAAAGGAAGGCTGGAACAGTGAGAGCACAGAGGATAAAGACAGATACTAAGCGAAAAGAAACAAAAATTCCCTTTTGTTGACTCAACGTGAATATAATGCACTTTTTTGTATAGCACAAGCAAAAAACACTTAATAAAAGGCCTTTTTATTTTCTGCTCACTCTATCAACACGTGCACTGGCACCAAATCCTATTTTTCACCTGAAGTTTCCCTTTCTGCATTTACAAGCTCTTAAAAATCTGAAGCTAAGACAAAAAATATAGGCGAGTACAAAAGGAAAAAGAAATTGTTCTGAACATTTCTGCCACTGAGGCCATTAATGAGCATTGCTCATGCTGTCATGGCAACCATTAGCACAGTAATGTCACTAATGGCATTGGAGACAGGGCATGAGAACAATGTGAAAATTATTGTCAGATTCAATTAGGATCCTTCTTCTGAGCTCTCACCATGGACTGCGCGAAGGCGTCATTGATTATCTATCAAATTAAAGATGGAGAGAAGAAGTGTAAAACTATTTTCCGAGGCTGAACACAAAGCACGACAGCATATTGTGCCTTCCTGTGTTATGGCGACTTAATCAGACACAAATAAGAAGCTTTAATTACTGCATAGTTGTGGTTTGTTTGGAATGTTTATTCAAAGTTGGCACCAAACAACAAATGGTAACTACGTGTATGGTTAGCAAAAAATGGAAAACATGCTAGAGTGACCATGGCTTAATGGGAAACATATGCTAGTTAGTGCACAGGTGGCTGAAGTGACATCAAGTGGAATCATTATGGCTTTATAGCAGTGGGTGGTGGCATAGGGACTGGCACAACTTGAGTGGTCAACATGTTTGGATACAGTGGAATGCGGACAGTTGTGGGTGATGCCACATGAGAGTGGCGTTTGGGGTGCAACATAGCTGTGGCACACATGGGCAGTCATGTCGTATGGTATGATTCCCTTCAAACCCTCAGGACCTCATTGTCTGCACCACTTCTGCTCAACCCTGAGATCACCTTTCATTGTCTCCATTTAAGAGAGTATGCCATAATCAAAGTGAAATCATACAGTAGTAGGGGGTCATGTGGGTTGCTGGGCTGCTGAAAATTCTGGTTACATGTCTAAATGTAAAAGGACGGAATAAGCTCTATTAATGCACAGCCTTGTTTAGGACGTGAATTTTGACCTTGAACTCGGGTTACTGTCTGTCTTCTCACGTTCTCCCTATGTCCATATTTGTCCTGCAGGTTCCCCGGTTTCAACATTATTCATCATTAGATAAGTCTCATTGTATCAGATTAAGGTGCATTGATATCAGCATTGATATGTTGTCATGTTGCCAAACTGTCATTGATGTGTTCATTAAGACATCTCATAGGTGCTTTCATTCATTCATCTTCAGTAAGAACTTTATCCTTTTCCTGGTCTTGACATGAAGCTGGAATACACCCTGGATAGGACGCCAGGAAACCATTCACACCTAGGGGCATACCAAGATTATCCAAGCCACTGTCATGTTTTTGGGAGGTGGGAAACAGCTGGAGACCAAGAGGAAACCCATGTATACATGGAGAGAGAGTAGAAAACTCCACAAAGACAGTAACCTGAGCTCAAGATCGACCCTTGGACAAGAGAACTGTGAGGCAGCATCACTGCATCACCTTATAGCCCTGGTTATGCTTGATTCTAATAATTATTTTTTTTGAAGAACTCTTCTTGGGTCCAACGTGTGAATATAAGAAATAAATCAGTTTTAAATCAATGTGAATTATTTGTTTATAAGTATTTAGTTTATTATAATGTAGTGTGGTATTGAAAAGATGCCTGTTTGAGATTTGTCATCATCATCATCATCATCATCATCATCATCATCTTCTTCTTCTACTTCTGTAGGAAAACAGGAGCAGGTTAAGTATGCAAGCTGTTACTACATACTCTTTTTATAAGCATTTAAACAAGCAACATTCCCACAGTATTCATGTGAAGTGCCTTGTCTTGTTTATGCTGTACAGGTTTGCACAGATCAGATTACATCTCTCTATATAACTGTGACATTAGTGACACAATGCAATATAGGGGTAATAGCATTTTGACTAGCCTTCATGACCTTTAGCTAAACATGCTATCAAACTGCTGTGGTCACTGGTTCCCAACGATTCTCTAGATTAATTCATCTGTTATCCAAGTTTGAAACTAACTAAACTAATTTAACAGAGTGAATAACAACATGAATAACATGAATAACAGGAACACTACAGTCCTAGTGTGGTTTTGCACCATGATGAGTCCCAGACAAGATCCTTATCCTTATCATGGGCTAAACTGTTGTTATTTTGTTTTGTTTTGTTTTTGCTAATTAAGATCCTTTCAAAGATTCTATGCGATGCTAAGGCAGTAGATGTCAGATGTTAAATTACTTTTGTAAAAGTATTTTGTAAATAGATCAAATAGCCTGGATAGGATAGATTTGTGTCAAATTACTCTTATACCTTATTGCATATGTATTTCACATGAGCCAATGTATGTGAACATTTCTAAAAAAATAATGTTAGTGCTTCAGTGGAGTCCATGATATTTTTTTAGGATTTCCAAATAAATTGCTATTGTTCGATAGAATTTGCACAAATCTTGCGTGAGATTGTGTTGGCTTTTCAAACCAAATAATCCATTATCCATGAATGCTGCCTATGCTGCACTGACCATTCATCCACTGACCAGACCAGTTGGATTTGTTTTCTCAGGTCAAGTTTTAGTTCATTTATATCCATCATCCTCCAAGTCCAGAGCACAATAGAGTGCAGTCTAACCCTATAATTGTACAACGTTAAGACTTAGGAGACTGAGGATGGGTAAATATCCATTTCAACCCCATGTCAGGGCATGTCCACTATGCTTCAACTCTGGGACTGGAGCCAGAGACTGGCCGCCACCACAAACGACAAGCCAGGAAGTTCAGGATGAACCCATGCTGGGGTGCGGTGCATCTTCTTTTGTCTTCTTGGTCTGTAAATGTAGCTGATTCAAAGCTTAGAGTTCAAGACTTCCTTGGTGGGTGGGTGCAGGTCTGTGGTTAAGAAGGCTTCAAGAACTAAAATGGATGCAATAATGAGGACAATAGATGTAGTCTAGTTATTGTTCAAATGCTAAATATGGGCTTGTGTGTCTGCGGTTTGAATGGGAATGATAAGCTTCTCATTACACAAGGCCATTTTCTTCTATGGTCATATAGGACAATGTGAGTCAGGTGAATAATCACATATATTCAAACACAAACACTATCAGGGCGATTACTTAATGAAAACTGTAGCAGTTCAGAGCCCTCTGAGCCAGTGCTCAGAGCATGAACTACATTTAAGGGCAGTAGGAGGCATAGAGTGGGTTCTTGCACATGTCAGAGCACTGTGTTATGTGAAAGGGCTGGACCTTCAAATAGTGCATATCAAATGACTCCAGACAAGCGTCCACCGCACACAACATGCAGCTCCTTTGCACGAAACCATTTCATTTGAAGTGTGCGCTTGCAAATTACTGTGATGCCAAAACCAAAATTATATGAACTGCAACAAATCCATGACTTTTGTGCGGGTGGTAAATTCCTTTAATTCTTGTGGAAACAATTGAAGGTCGAGGTTTTATAAAAAGAACTAGTAGCGGTCAAGCACTACTGTGCTTTGTAATCGGTTGTGCGGAGCATAAGGTGATTTATGTCTAATGGCCACAATAAATGTTCCAACACTGTCTTAACTCCTAATAATTTTCCCTCACTGTTTGAACCCTGATTCAAATGTTATCATTCTTGTTTTATCTTTGATCTAATCACACTAGTGCCTTCTTTACAATACGGCCATAAGTGCAACTATTACCATATTAACATAAGTGTTCAAACTTCATTTAACTCAGAAATCCAACAGAATTTAGTATGACCATATGTACTGATGATACACTTTTAACACGTTGCCAGTCAGTTTGAGTGACACTGGTGACTCATTTGCTGTAAGTCAGGCAAACATTATTATAGATAAATAAAGAGGATCAGTTATAATCTATACTATGTTATTATCCCATTATGTAATCCAAGCCAGCAGTGCCGCCATAGGAAACTTTTAGACCTTGACTGTTTGCTCACTGCCTATTTATAACCTTCCCCTTTTGAATGACAGAGTGTCCTGAGCAGACAGCACATTCAGTGAATGCTGGCTTGGCCAAAGAAGGCCACTTCTTTAGCTTTAATACTCTTTGCAGAGGCAGAACAGCTAAACGCTGGTCATTTTATGCTAAGCGGTCCCAGAAACTTGGCTGATTGTCAACATCGCCAGTTCAGACCACTCTCCTACTCTACTTAGAGGGACCAAGGCATAGTTCTTAATCACCTCAAATATAGGACCACGATAAATTCCCCAGTCCATCCCAACAGCCACACAAAGCCCTGGTTCAAAGGAAAATTAGTGTGAAGTGGGCCAAGGAATATGAGTTCTCTAAGCCTGTTGTTAGCAAGGTATTTTAGGCTCTGTTTTCTGTGCTGGCAGTATTTACTGGTGCACTTTCTGTCTTTTTGCTGCGTAAGTCAAACATAATAAACCAATACAGAAAGACAACAGTCAAAGTATAAAATACACAGTGAGGTGTAATAACATGCATGTAGACAATATTACATATGTTTTATTGACTGCATTGCTTGGAATAAAGCGGTGTTTGTTTGTTTTTTAATCAAATGGTATCACAGAGCCTGATAAGGTAACACTGGTTGTATTTTATAGTTTACAATTATTTACTAACTTTGAGGAACTTGGGTTTACCTTACAGATCTCTTTGTTGGGTCCAGATTCACATACCTCACTTTTATAACTGCATTCTTTCCCTATTAGTTTCAGTGTAGTTTCTGAATAATTCATAGTAGTTAATAATATGATGAATAACTGAATATTAAGCTGTGAATTTAATGGGCTTTACTTTAAACAAAGATTTAATCAGCTTGAATAATAAAGGGAAAACACTTTTTTTAGACCAGAGATTTAGACCACATAGGTTAAAGTCTCACAATAGATAATCGAATCACTTGTCATTAATACTATGCACATTTTTAAGAGGTTTATTCAAATTGGTATCGGTGACTAAACTAACTAACTTTAATGCCGTGGTCATCAGTTAGATTTCACATGGGGTCAGATTCTTAAGGAGGAAATACTGTTTGGTCTCTCAAATATGATTAAAACTTAATTTCCATTAAAACAATTATTACAAATACATTTTATACAAAAAAAAAAAAAAAAGCCACCATTGCGCAACACATTTTATGCAAAACTTTGATGGACTGAGATGGTCTTCTCATTTAAAACTGAAGGACCTGCTAATGATGTTCTTCCTCTTTTCAGTACTTCCTCACTTACATTCTCGCTCTTCGCTGTTTTTTTTTCCTCCTCTGACAAACAGCCCCTCCACCCCTCGTGCCATAAAAGCACTCATCTTTTGCAGTCTAACAGCTAACGATAGCGTTGTGGGCAGTTCAAATGAGGTATGTTTTTTTTCGTTTGTTGTTGTATTTTTTTCTTGTTTTTTTTTTTTTTTGCTCTCCATTTTTTGCACTGGGGTCCTACTCTAATGATGTCACCTTCAAACACACACACTCACACACATCCAGCAAGAGCGAGTTCACTTAACTTATATGTATGTATACATTTCAGTCTGTCTTTATAGTAGGTGTTCCAGTTACTTAACATAAATGGAAAAAGTGCTTGAGGATGGATTAAAGCCAGAGAAAACTTGCTCACATCCATCCCCCCAGCCACCACACAAAATCGCCTTAATGAATAGGTAAAAGAGTGCGCAAATATATTAACAAAGTAATTGTATGTTTGAACAGTGAGCTACTGTTTCCGAATCTAAGCCCATTGCTTTACCACACTTATTACAAACTACAAAGTGTATACTGGTTGAAAATCTCACAGACATAACAATGGGCTCATAAGAAATAAACGTTCTCAAGCTCACAAGGTGTCCGTACACCCCGTCCTCGTTCCACCCTGCAGCCCAGCATACAGTAAACTCATTCACTCCATCCGCTACCATTCTCAGACCACCAACGTTGACTGCAGATATCCTTGCAGGTCCCAATGCTCCAAAAGTAAAATGTAGTACAGCTGGTATAAATTCTGACATATGATGCTAAGGCTAAGGCAATTATATTCATTTTTACCTGTTGCAGTTCAGTGTGATTTGTTAGGCCAATGTTCGCCTTGGTAATGACTTTTTGGTAGAAAAGTACTACTCCATTAGTCCTCACGTTAACACTAAATAAATGTCCATTTTCAGGGTATTTTAGCGGTCTGCATTTTTTTTTCTCTGTGCTCTTTGCGGGAAATGAAATTGGTAATTTATAAGTGGAAGGAAAATGAGAATGTTCTTTGTGTACATACCCTTCTGGCAAAGCAGTCCATATACTGAGGGGTAATCACAATAATTGTGTAGTGACAGAGCATACTGATTATATGATTTTGTATGCATGTAATTGGCATTATTGTTATTTTTAGCTGGAAGTTAATTGCTAATGTAGATCCTGTAATTGGATAAGCATATTGCAACTTTGCAAATCTATTAGCTCCTAATAATTGCTGCAAAGTGGGAACAGTATGAGTGGGTGGAAGGTGTTTATCTGTCTCTATGGTGGAAAAAGAATTGGGGAGAAAAAAAACAACAGCAAAACAAAACAAAAACAGCTTATTAACCAATGAATGCTGGAATTTAATTGGAAAGAGTGAGGTTGACAAGTGAGATGTTAACAAATGCTACTGGGAATGCTTTTATCCCTTAATGGCACACATTTCCTGAAGGCACATTTGCAAGAGAATATAACATATCTATGGCTATATGAAAGTAATCAAATTTCTTAAGGACACTAAATACATGTCATCTGCTGTATATACAGTATATATATATATATATATATATATATATATATATATATATATATATGATCAATTTGGCAGACATACATTCAGTATGTGGAACACCAATCTTCACCCCTCTCTGTTAAGAAATAAAAAAAAGGAAATCAGTTGTATTCATTGTAATTTATACCCATGACAATAGAGTACGAACGAAAGGTGTCTGTGTGGGTGTGCTGAATGCCGGGGGTTCCGGGGCGGTATCTGAAAGATAAGATGTAGGAAGGAACCCTGCACTGTATCATTAGACAGGGGGAACTGTTGTTATCAGATGGAGGTGTCGGGGGGGATCAGTCTTTCTGTCGCACATGGGACAGATCCAAGTCACAGTGCTGATATGAAGGGCCCATTAAGAGTCTTTTATCGTGCTAGCATGAGGCTAATTGACAGGGTTTGATAGCAGCCAGTGATTCCGCTCTGTACCTGCTGCCTTGGGAAATTTGTCTTTATCAGTCATCAGATCCTCGACTAACAGCCTGTAAGGAGTGGAGAAGAAAAAGGATTAGACTTGGACGATGTATCTTTTCACCCCCTCCCGTCCCATGTCTCCTCATATCTTTCAGCTCAGTTAGGGGTTGGGGGTGGGGCCGGAGGGGAATTACATCAAGTATATGGGTTTGAGTGGCGTGAGAGAAAAAGCAAGAGAGAAAGTGAAAAGGAACGAATGAGGGTGGTGATGAAAAAAGAGAATTTCTACATTAAATAATAATCAGTCATCTCTCAAGGCTTCTATCATACTTAAGTCAGTAGTAAATCTATTAGACGAAAGGACAAAGCAGTACAAAGGTATCCAGTCATCTCCCCGAGTCAATCAGTGAGCTGTCATGCTGTGTGTCATTAGTAAAGTCAGGACATTTAGGGTATTTATCCTAATGGGCCTAGTGCCCTTGATGTGTAATGAAGGTGTGTTGTGGGATTGCCATGTATAGAAGCGGCACTTGACTCCAGGAGTGGAGGACTGCTCCAGCTGGATAGGATTCCTGCCAACAAAGCTGCAAAGTAGAGGAAACGATTCAGAATTAAGATGTGGACTGGGACTCCTACTATCATATGGGTTTGCACGTAAGGTTACACTCCAGTGACTGTATTTTTGTAGCAAAGTAAGTAGTTTGCTTGTCTAGAGGCTAGAGGATTGTATGGGCAAAAATAACAGTGTTCTGCGTTAAAAAGGCAAAATTGGCTCTGCCTCATGAGAGGTGCCTGACCTCACTGCCCACACTGACAATCCATTTGGTCTGACTCTCAAAGTTGATGCAGTTGCTAGAGCGAGATGTGAATGTGTGCAATCGTGTGGGTCTATAGGAGTGTGGGATGACATGAACAGTAGTGGTAGGAACTTTCTGCAAGAACACAGTGTCATTGAGTGCCTAATGATGTGTGTCTTCAAACAGTAGAGCCAAAACAGAGACATGGTGAGCAGGAGTGGACACACACACACACACACACACACACACACACACTGTAGAGATGGGTAGCAAGAAAGTACAATGACTTTACATAAGTGTGGTACTTTAATATGTACTGTAAATACTTATCTTTCACTACATTTCAAAATAAATGGCTCTATTTTCAACCAACAATTTTTTTTTAAAACTCTAGCTAGCTAGATTTATTTGCAGTATAATAATCCATCATCACCATTTAAACAATTAAAAACAATTTTGATATTAAGTAAAGTTGGCAAAAAAAAAATTAACAGAATGATTAAAATTTTAATAATTTTTATTTTTTTTTATCAACATTTTTATCAAATATTTATCACGAGTAAATTGTTAATATTTTGTATTCTTGGATACCTGTAAATATCTCATGTAGCTTCTGAAAGACAGTACGAAATGAAAAACAAAACATAATAATAACAACATACACCAATCAACCTGTTTAAAACTTTACACCCCCTGGCTCTTAATGTATCATGTTGCCTTCTTGAGCACCGGTGAATGTTTGCACCTTTTGTAATAGTTGTGTATGAGTCCCTCTGTGTCCTCAGTGTCCGTCTGTGTCCTCAGAAAAGATGGATTTAAAAGTCATATAGAGTAGCCACTGTTGGAAAGGACTGTAATTATGCATAAGATGCTGGAAAAACAAAGAATGTGCAGCACCTGGAGGATTTTTCTGAAGAACAGTGTGCAGTTTAACTGCGACATAAACAGACGTTGGTCACCTAGGTAACGACACACGGTATTAAGAATCAAGCGTATGCAAACTTTTAATCTGGTTCATTTGTGTAAATTCAGTTGTTATTGTGTCTTATGGACTACATGTAAATATATGTTATGTGAAATAGATTATTCAGGGCAGTACTAAATAAAAAAACAAAATGCAGTTTTGATGATCCCTCTTTTTTTTTTAAATTGTTAAAATTTTGCAGCTTTTGCAAGGCATATGTAAACATATGACCTCAACTGTAGTTCTCTCCTATCATGTCACAACCAATGACAGTGAAGGACAGCATGTTCTTCATCCCGGACATATCAAGAACAAAAATCTTTACATGTAAAAAAAAAAATACCCAATAACTCTATAAATGACATATTTTCACAATCACAAAGTGAGTTCATGTAGGCTACAGTGTATGTTTATTTCACTACAACTTCATACATTTAGAGCTTGCCAATAAAAAAGCAGCATCTGGCAAGAATCTTATTGGTTGACGACAAACTGTAGCCCATGTGTGGAAAAGCAGTTGTACTGGTGTTTTATTGAGTGATGAGTTGTTAGTGTTTCCGGCATCAATCCAATAAACATTAAGTCACTGCAACTGTTTGTTAGATTGGCATATCCAAGGCTTTGAAAAGCTGATCCCCACCCCCACCCTAAAGGGAGGCCCATCTCACTAGCATGTGGAACTTGTGCAAGTTTAATTTGAATTGTCAAAATGAAGAGAACATACCTGTCTTGATGCCAGAAAAAAAAAAAAAAAAACAGAAACCATAAAGAAGAGGAAGCAGAACAGTGCTACATGTTTGAAATAATAATATAATTAATGATTACTAAGGGGAGCATACTGGCTTAGTGGTTAGCACGTTTTCCTCGCACCTCAGTGGTTGGGGTTTTGAATACCACCTTCGCCATGTGTGCTTCAGGGGTTTCCTG
Organism: Noturus placidus; assembly: GCA_022414735.1. Lineage (NCBI taxonomy): Eukaryota > Metazoa > Chordata > Actinopteri > Siluriformes > Ictaluridae > Noturus > Noturus placidus. Next base: position 112,895 of record JAFFST010047582.1, read on the forward strand.
GTTCCTGGGTTTTCTCCCCCAGTTCAAAGGCATGCATTGCAGCCTGATTGGCATTTTCAAATTGTCTTTAGTGTGTGAATGGGTGTGCGTTTGCACCCCTTCCAAGGTGTCCCCTAAGTGCCCTAGGATAGGCTCCAGGCTCCCCTGAGACCCTGTATAGCATAAGTGGTACAGAAAATGAATGGATGGACTAAGGATAACTGAAGGCTAAGCCATAAAGTAATATAACACTAGCCCAACATAATTTTGTTAAGCAAGCAGCTACAGTAGCTAGGGATTGGCATGCACTTTGGTGCATGAAATGTAAATTATTTAGAAAGCTTTCTTTAAAGAATTAGTCATTTTGCAAATGGCACACTTATATAGCGCTTTTATCCAAAGCACTTTACGCTGTCTCATTCACTCATTCACACACACCAATGGTAGCTGCCATGCAAAGCGTTAACTTGCCATTGGGGCAACCTGGGTTTCAGTGTCTTGCCCAAGGACACTTTGACATGTGGAGTCAACCAGGGCGGGAATCGAACCACCAACCCTATGACTAGTGGACAACCCGCTCTACCAACTGAGCCACAGCCGCCCTGTTGGTCATGATGACATAGTCTTTTAAAGTATATACGGGGAAAAAAAAAAAAAACACTTAGCAAAGGTACAGTATCCCCTTATATCGTAGCATGTGATATAATGATGGGTTTTCTAATTTCTTGATCTAGCACTATTATTATAACACTTCATAACACTTCATGCCATTATCCTAGAGTTGGCTCATTGTATTGATTATTTTAAAAGGCAATTGGGTGCTGGAATGACGTTTTCCTGGCATTTTCCTGCATGGGACCCCTGCAGTCCCTCGGCACATACACACAGGGTCAAGGGGTAAATATCATTGCTCAGATATGCCATGGTTGGACCTCTGGGCATGTTAAAATAGCACGGGCTGATGAAGCTGAAACCCAGAACTGAACAGCTGAGCTAAGGCACACATTCCATGGAACAAGAGATTTCTATTAATTAAATCATAATTGGGTTTTATATATTTATTTGGTGGAGAAGAAGAGCAAGATTAGATCAAGATTTGCATGTAAAATGCACGAGATTCATTAGGTTACCTTGGCAAAGATGAACTAATTTGACTGCCTGCGGGGCACACAGATGGCTCTGTGTGTTTGCTAATTTGCTTCTTATTCAAGGTCATTAGTTGTATTTGGTGAACTATCAAAAAGTTGATTTGGCTGTGGCGAGATTTATATGCCGAGCACGCTGGAACAATGCCACTGTTCAGGCAACAGGGGTCAACTGTTAACATCATTAATTGTCCACACTAGGTCTCGCTCAGTGGCTCTCTCTCTCTCTCTCTCTCTCTCTCTCTCTCTCTCTCCATGGAATTAAACTCGGAATTTATTACAGATGAACATCTTAATATAAAAGCATTTACATCTTCATCAAGGATGTTAATTCGTTCTGTACAGTACAAGGTAATATAGGAACAAGAACTACAGTGCAAATTGTGTGAAAATATTGCACTTATACAATTGTGCCCAAAAGTTTACATACCCCTTGTAGAATCTGCAAAATCTTAATACTTTTAACAAAATAATTGGGATCATAAAAAATCCCATGTTATATTTTTAATGAAGTACTGTCCTGAATACGCTGTTTCACATTAAAAAACATTTAAATATAGTCCACAAGACAAGATAATAGCTGAATTTACACAAATGAACCAGTTCAGAAGTTTACATATCCTTGATTCGTAATACTTTGTCATTACCTGGATGATCCACAACTGTTTTTATGTTTTGTGATACTGTAGTTGTTCATGAGACCCTTGTTTGTCCTGAGCAGTTAAACTGTCCACTGAACAGCAGAATAAACATGGCCATGTCTGGGAGGTGTGAGTAGCATTCACTGATTTTCTCCTAAGTTCATTAAAATGAATAAAAATCGCTTTGGTTCACCGAGTTCGCTACATTGGGTACATTGTGTTAAGTTAAATGATTTCTTTTCTGTTTGCGAGGGTATGGATCATATAGTTGATAATAATTGTTGTATATAAAAAAAAAATCCATAAACAAACAAATGCAGCTCACACTGCCAACTTCCACATGAAGCTAAAAATAGCCCTGTCATTTTAAGTGGAATTCGTTTAAGAATACACTATGAGATGGAGGAATGCGGAAATGTTGTTAAAAATGCATGTTAAACTTGGTTTAAGTGTGGTGTAGCCTTAAATCAGTGGAGTCACAATTATGGAACACATCACTTTGGATATCGCAGTGTATTTTATTTATGTGTTTTCATTCTCAGCAATCAGTCAGCCTTTTTTATATTGGTGGATGACTAGCTGACGAGCTTTTTTTTATACACAGAGAGATAGTAGGCTTGAGGATGACGCACTTGATTATGTAACTCATGAGGTTCAGAGACAAAATGATGTGACTGAACACATTGAAGATACTGAAGACAGAATGCAGCACTCCTGGAAATCATGAGCCCAACCTGATACAAACCAAAGGACAAGCACAGGAGTAGATACACAGTGACTGGTGTCATATCACAACAACTCATATCACAAGTGAGACAAACTAAACATAGGTGCAAGCAGTGATCAGAGCGTGCGGTTTAAGCAGCTGAGGAAAACCAGGAGTATTTCAGGTTCCTTGACAAATGTGCACACCCAGAAAATTTTAGCTCTTGACTGTCTCATTTGGATCACTTAACTGTATATATATGTGTGTGTGTGTGTGTGTGTGTGTGTGTGTGTGTGTTTTGGTAAAAGTCCAAACATATGAAAGACTGAAGGACTAAAAACTTCCAGTGTATAACTTCAGAGAGGCTAATCATCCTTTCTTTTTTTCTGAACTGAGCTGCGGAGAGAAATAAAAACAAAAAGCACCACCTCTCCCTCTCTTTATCTCTCTCTCTCTCTCTCTCAATCCCTCACTCGCTCACTCTTCCAGGTGGTCTCAGTAGGAAGCTGCATTCCTTTTTTCTTAAACATTTGTTTAAAAAAAGTTACACATTTTAGCCATTTCTCCTCTGTATTTGGAACAACCCACTCGTATTGCTAGAAAGGAAATAAGATTTGACATAATGGATTTTCACCCTGTGTTGGAAAAGGCTGCTCTGAAATGTGGGTTCTATGCTCTTTATTTGTGTTAAGGCTTTAGGCTTGCACCATTTCTCCAAACTGGATGTAAATAATCAGTGTAATGTTCCCTCACAATCAATCACTCACATTTTCCTTTTCCCCCTCATCATTTCTGCTCCTTTTTTTCCCCCCTTTTTATTTCCAAAGCCACGACACACGGGCAGAAAACTCAACCATGTGCAGTACTTTAAAAGAGTGGGATACACTTCAGAGTGAGCCTGCTTACCAAATTAAAAATAAAATTAGAAATAATCTCAAGGACGAATCTGATTTCTGTTAGGATTGTTCCCCAATGTCAACTGGTCTGTTTTTACAGTGATGTGAATTTGTAATGTAAAAATATTTCAATGTATATAATCATGAAAATCATGAGAAACTGCAGGGAAACAGTTTTTTTTTTTTAAAGGTACCTACATAAAGCCTCCATTCATAAGCGTTTTTAATTTTTAATGAAGCAGTGTTTGAGGATTTAAGGTGTTTCTCATTATATGAAAGTATATCATGATGAGTAGTGTTTCTTGTCCTTTTTATTTATTTATTTATTTATTTTTACAAATTGTTAGTTAATTAACATAATATTCATGATTTAAGATACACTACACTTTATGACCAAACTTTTGTAGACAACTGATCATTACATCTTCTTGAACATCCCATTCCAGATTTAGTCCCCTTTTAATAACCTTCACTCTTCTGGGAAGTCTTTCCGCTAGATTGTGGAGCATGTCTATGGGGAGTTGTGTTCATTCAGACACAAGAGCATTAGTGAGATCAGGGTCTGATGTTGGATATGAGGACGCAGTGAAAGGTGTTCAGGGGGGTTGAGGTCTGGGTAAATGGTCTGTACTTATATAGCACTTTTTAAACTTTAGCAGTTCTTCAAAGCACTTTACACTGTTTCTCATTCACCCATTCACACCCATACTCACACACTCTGCAGAGCTGCCATGCAAGGAGCTAGCTTGCCATTGGGAGCAACGTGGGGTTCAGTGTCTTGCCCAAGGACACTTCAGCATGTGGAGCCATGGGGGTTGGGAATCGAACCGCCAACTCTACGATTACTGGGCAGTTACTGCCCCATGTCTTCATGGAGCTTGCTTTGTATACAGGGGATAGATACTGGAACAGATCTGGGTCCCCTTGTTCCAGTGAAGGGAAATCTTAATGCAATCATGTGCCTCCAACTTTGTGGCAACTGTTTGAGTAAGACCCACATATGGGTGTGATGGTCAGGTATCCACATACATAGGGCCATATAGTGTATCTACTGTAAAGTATCCACTCATCATCTTATGTTTTAAAGAGTATGTTTATTCGATTGGGATGTTCCTTCACTATACATCTAATTAATCAATTAATTAATCAATTTGTATAGCGCTTTTTACAATGGACATTGTCTCAAAGCAGCTTTTACATTTACATTTACAAGCTACTTACAAATGAGAGCACACTCACACACCAATGGTAGCAGAGCTGCCATGCAAGGTGCTAGCTTGCCATCGGGGGCAACTTAGGGTTCAATGTCTTGCCCAAGGACACTTCGGCATGGGATCACCCGGGCCGGGATTCGAACCGCCAACCCCACGATTAGTGGACAACCCGCTCTACCGACTGAGCCACAGCCGCCCATCTGCATTCCAAAATAACTTGAAGAATCTGTAACGTCATAATGAATTAACGTCATGTCTTCAGACTAAACGTGAAACTCATATTGTAATTAGTCAAGTTTAGCCTGAGGACCCTCAGGAAGTGTAGCCGTGTTTGAGCCTTCTTAATAATCCTGGTGATGTTGTCTGTCCAGGAGATGTCAGCGGAGATGAGAACACCAAGAAACCGGAAGGTGTGAACCCTCTCCACACACTCACTATTGATGTAAAGAGGAGCTAGCTCAGTGTTGTGTTTCCTGAAGTCCACAATGATCTCCATGGTTTTCTTGGTGTTTAGAGCCAGATTGTTCTCTGAACACCAGGTTGCTAAGTTCAGGACCTCCTCTCTGTAGGCTGCTTCGTCTCCCTTTGAAATGAGTCCGACCACTGTGGTGTCGTCAGCAAACTTGACGATAAGGTTGTTGTCGTGGTCCGCGCTACAATCGTAAGTATAGAGACAGTACAGGAGGGGGCTCAGCACACAGTCCTGTGGAGAACCCGTGCTCAACATGCGAGTGGAGGAGAGGTGGGGTCCAAGTCTCACTGTCTGAGGTCGGTTGGTGAGGAAGTCCTTTATCCAGGCACATGTGTGTGGGGGGAGGCCGAGAG
>JAFFST010047582.1:156792-174910 GCA_022414735.1 Noturus placidus
AGACAGATATATATATGTGTGTGTGTGTGTGTGTGTGTGTGTGTGTGTGTGTGTGTGTGATATTGCCTTCTTGTGGTTTTCTAATGTTCGCTTTGTCTATAGCATCAAAAGAGTCTAATCAGGTTAAGAAATATCTTAGTTAGCAGATGATATCAGCTCTCAGTTAGCATGTTGGCTGTCAGGTATGCTAAGGTATGCTAAGGTAAACTAATTTTAAAGCTGTTTGAAGCGATTATTTGAAAACACTGACAAAAAAACTAAAAAAAAAAAAAAAACAACCTTAGCAATAGTTAGCTAGCAGTTATCAGCAGTTATTAAGGTATCATTTCCAGTTGTAATTTATCTTTATTACTAGTGTATTTTCCAGTTTTTTTAACTTTAAAGAAAAAATATATATATTTTAAACAAACAATTCGAGTATATCAGTATGCTGAAATGGTAGATGATAAATACGGATTATCAGATAACTTGTTGATAATCTGTTGCTTGGAAACAGATCCGATATTACTCATTTTATATCCTGAGTAGAACGTAACCTAATCAGTATTATTTTACTCTTAGAACATGCTCACTGACTTACATAAATAATGCCAAGAACGTTGAATGTAAATGAACTCCAATTAGGGCAAATGTCACACGAGTCTGAAGATTTCTATTTGATGGCAATTGAGTCAATGTGATAATCACTTTACGGTGTGATTGCACTGCAGATACAAGTAAACATGGGAAAGGATTAAGCAATGTTTTATGGCTGGTGCATGGGGTACACAGTTTATCAGGTGAAACAAGCGATCAAGAGAAAACATCTGCCTGCTGTGGCACAGTCCGTGCACTCCAACATTAATCGAACATAATTGCTGCTTAAAATCTTATTTTTTTTATTATTGTGAGATCTGACAGCACTGCTCAGAAGCAAATTGGGATCATCTTCCATGACCAGCGAGGATTTGCAGATTTAAGCCAGAACTAAGTTTATTTCCTCCATGCGCTTTTTATCCCCGCAAACAAACCGTTTAAAAGGATCACCCGAGACACCCGCGATAACCACATTACTGTAAGAGGGAAATAAGGCCGCCCGCATGAACATCCTCATTGGCACACTCCCCTTCCTCCTCCTCCTCCTCCTCCTCTTCACCCCAGTCTAATTGTGCCGAGGTTCCCGATGGGTTTAGATGTTTGACACTGCGAAATGCTCTTATATCTTCCTTGCTCTTCTCTCCCTTATGCTAGGCCCTATCTCTGCTGAGAAAAGGGGGCTGTATGTCAAATTTGTAAATTTATCATTTTACAAAATGGCGCGTTAATTGGGTGCAGACACGGTCTGATTCGAAATGCTGACTTAAGAAAAAGAAGTTCTGATTTTTAAAATGAGTTTGGATAGCTACATGAGTACCTCCTCCCACCACACACACACACACACACACACACACACACACACACACATGCACACACACGCCCATCATCTACCCTTCTCTCATTTTTGTCCTCTCTTAAGGGAACTGACATCAGGCAATCTCTCTTGATCCTGTGGGAAGATGTTTGCTTCAGTATCCCGCTGCTAAGATTTACCAGAGAAACTTATTCCATAGCAACTCTGGAATCTCACGCAATCTGCGATCGATTAATGACCGACCCTTAGTAGTGCCTACTCATCGTGGCTCAAGGTCCCTTTCCAGAACCTTCAGACTAACTGTCCCTCAGTAATGTAATGAACTTCCAACCTCAATCCGGAACACAGAATCTGTTACTATCTTCAAAAAACAGCTTCAAGACCCATCTCTTCCATGAGCACGTAATTAACCCCTAAAACGCCCAACCCCACATTATCCTTTAAAATAAATAAATAAATAAATAGAAGTCACTGTGGCACTTACACCTCTACTCACACTTTGCTTTTCTAGAACTCAATAAAAAAATCTTGTATGGTAGCACTACTTGTATTGTTTTCCGCTTGATATATCGCTTTGCTTGTATTCCCTCATTTGAAAGTAACTTTGGATAAAAAAGCGTCTGCAAAATTAATAAATGTAAATGTAAACACTAATTCTTCTTTATCAGTCAAAACATCTTAGAGACCAAACAAATACCATTCGTTTTGAATGTAATAAATATCCAAACCTTTACATACTCTATAAATAATTTGGAATAGTAATAAATACCAACAACATCAAGTACTGTATTAAAGCACTAAATATTTAATAAAAGGCCACTATGTCAGTGTCTGGTTGTCTATAGCCTACAGTACATTGAGAAGGACATGAGATTGTTCCCGCACTCAGTCCTGCACAGCCGAGAGAAATCAATTAGGCCTACATCTCTGTAGACACAGCTGGACCAAACCCAAATAGTGTCCAGAGAACTCCCATTGTAGATGAGACAGCATTTTTGTTCAAAAAGGTACACTGGTACATCTGACACTACCTCTGAGGGCAATCAACACGAGTGCCACAGACATTAACGATTGAACTGTAATCACTTATACTGTGTGTTGTCCTTTCAGTCAGTTAAATACAGTACCATGTATTGAATGAAAAATATACCCATCATAAGTTTTTATTTATGATAATGCAATAAATATGCAAATAAATATCTTTCACAAATGTGATGCATTTTCAGAGATTTCCTCCAATGAAAAGAAAGGAATTCTTAAATGACTTATTTGGATGATCAAATGAAGGCATCCAGTCATAATCCAAATAAAATGTTTGGATAGATTGATGGATAGTTATTATTATTTGTATTTTTTCAGTATTAAAAATGATTCAATTCGTGATTGAATTATAACTTACAGTTCACAGTTATAGAGAAATCAGTGTCCTAAATCCATACAAAGAATTCTTTGTGCAACTTATTGGATTGAAGACAAAAACATCTGCTCTACCTTCCCCTCGAAACCTCTTCTAACCCTAACATGTGACAGCAAAGCAGTAAAAAATGTAATTAAGTGACTGCCAAAGAATTAACATACTCTAGAGATCCTTGGCATTGAACGGTTTTGATGACAAGTGAAACCTAACAGCTCATAAGACTGCTTTTTTTTCTAATGTCAAAACACTTACTCTCACAAAAGCCATCACTTATTCCTTTTCGTTAATAGCGCTATTCATTTCTTATTGCAGTCCTTAAAACATACAGTACAATGTCTACCAATGATGTTTCAGACGGCTTGGCAATAGTATGCACAGAACACACTGCTAAGCCTGTCTTGGACCTACACCACTGCTTGCATTTCTGTACAAGGTCATTTTGGACATATAATATGGCAAAGCAAGGGCAAAATCAATGGTGTGTATAATGATATAGTGTGTAATCCATGTCCATTTGATAGTTATCACGGCCCCATTAAACTCGAAGACATTGCCCACAGCACTGCGGCCAGAGAAGTTGCGCAATGCCCGGGATTCTTTAGCGGCACCTTTCCATCCTGAGTAAACAAGCCACAATTAATCGCAGTGTGTAAATTTAACCAAGAGGCAAAAAGGCCACCTAAAGCCTTGCCACTAGACACCATATTGGCACATCGCCACACCTTATTTTTACTCTGACCTTTTCTGTGATTAGCAGTAGCGAGATTCAGCTGGCAGCGCATACAATTCAGTCCAGAGCCAGGCTGAAAATATCAACGGTTTCTGTTTTCACTTGAGATTATTGCAATCTTTGAGCATTTCAATGTTTCTGTTGAGTACAGCGGGCATTGTGATCATATGACATACACAGACATGTATATTGATAGCTCTTCAAAGTGTACTTAACACATTAGTGTCACTCAGTATAGTTGTGCTTGGGTATTATGGGATTGGCCTCTACTTTACAAGCCTGAACATGTCTGAAAGTGTTTTCGCCCACTCGCTGGATTGCCCGCTTCTAATTTCCCATAAGTCCTCTATGGACAAAATGTCCTAAGCAAGTTTATGAGAAAAGTAGTGCAGCAAAGCTAGCAAAAACTTCAAACTATGTCCTCAAAAAGCTGATCCGGGCATCTGGCCCCTTGTGCAGGCATTGGGGACTTAAATCGGTGCAAACGAACTGATTATTTAAGCGTAAAATGTGTTTTGGGCCAGGTGTGCGCTCTCAAAAGTGTGGCAGAAGAAACGAGTCAAAGCACGAATGCGAGGGACAGGTCGTGGCTGCGGTGAATGGGGTCTCTGAACCTTCCAGGTGCACAGGAGTGTTGACTGATGGAAGCAGGCTTCGGCACTGGCGTGAATTCTCTACAAGAACCCAACAGGGCCTTATTCGCAAGGGACGCTCAGCCACACTTTGACTTGTTTTTTAAGAGCACATGTTTCCGAACATTTTTTTTTTTCTCGTGGCAAGTTTTGTACAAAGTACCGCATAGCATGTATGTGTGTGTGTGTGTGTGTGTGTGTGTGATCGTGTGTGTGTGTGTGTATTTGTGTGGTGTATGTGTGCGTGTTTAGAAACCATCCAACGGGGTCTTATTTGGCAGCAGGAGAATTCAACTACATCTTTAGCAAGCACCCGTAGGCGAGTTTGCACTGTGCATCTCTCTGCACACTTGTAACCGCTCCCACACTTGAGCAAGCAAGTATGTGTGTGTGTGGAAGTGTGTGGAAGTGTGAGCATGTCAGTGTGTGAATCCCACTGGGTTCCATAGTCTGCGCCGAGCTCCACTTTATCCCTTGTTGTTTTGTGACTCAAAGGCTGCCGTCCTTGTCTCTATTTATGCAGTCCTCGTTAAAAAACCAATACACCCTCATTACCAGCAATGCACGGCTACGTCAAGCTTTCAAGCAGGTTCCACTTAGGTGAAAAGCCGGCTGATAGAGACATAAAGCTGGTTAAATCCATGTATACAGCACTTGCTCTATGTGCATGAATCTCACTAGCTCATTACCACATATTGTGACAATCCATACCTTCAGAACGAATCAGATTTCACAGTTGGTCTTCCAGAGCCCAGGTGATGCCACTGAAACCTCACCAGGAATGTGGTGCTCCAGCAGAAGGGATGTCTTCAGACCGACTCCAAATGATATTCTACTAGGAATGAAAATGAAAACAGAATGACTTTTATACCGTATGTTCAGGACCAGAATGTTAATTTAAAATCTCTGTTATCAGTAAATATCATTTTTCTTGTATCACAAAACAAGCCACTGAACTAGACTATTATTTATGTGTTAGCGCTAAAGCATGTCTCACCTGCTTTCTGGCTTTCTTTCTCTGTATCATTTTATGCACATTCATGATGTTCAATGAATATTTCTTCAGAGAGACTTCCTTAAAAAAAAAGGAATAGTAATTACTGTGCAATTTACTGCTCCATGACAGTAAAATTAAACAGAAAAGGTCTGTGTGTGTGTGTGTGTGCGTGCGTGCGTGCGTGCGTGTGTGTGTGTGTGTGTGTGTGTGTGTGTGTGTGTGTGTGTGTGTGTGTGTGAATAATACAAAAACTAAAGGTCTAAAAGCATGTTACAACCTATTTTTTTTAAATTGTGGAAATATGTTTTTTTCTTACCTGTTTTCGAACGTAATATTGTGGTTGGATTGTTTTTTTTTTATCCTCTCTTTTTGAACTCTATCAGGATGGACAAGATGAAAAAAGAAGAAATGTAGATAAAGGAAGGAAGAACAAGATACAGAGGAAACCTTAAGTTTTGACCTCTCCATACTTTTCCTCCTGCAGAGCCGTCCTTGCCCTGGAGCATCCCACCACTCCTTCTGAGGGTGCAGAGATCAGGGGGCAAAATGTTTCCGTGTGTTGTGGTGTTGCTCGCCTTGGGCCATGCTGTGATTTTCACCTCAGTCTCCTCCTTAAAGCTCCCGCCATGTCTCTCCAGCAGATATATTCGCAAGCATCTATGCTTGTAGCTTGATATCGTTTCAAGAGCATCGTGCTGCTTCTTGTTGTTCTTGTTTAAACCGCTCGGGATTGTTTTTGCCAGATGTGAAGCGTAGCCCGGATTCAAAGACAAGCAGCTGAAAGGAAGTTGTTTAGGAAGGAAGAAAGGAAGAAGAGATGTGTGGAGGAAGGGCTGTTCATTGGACGGCTGTCTTGCTGCGAGAAAGATGCAGGTTAAGTTACAGGATAGATCCATAATCAGTGAGACCAGAGACAACTGAATGAGGGAATTAGAGGCCTGCTGTGCTGCCAGCACGTCTTATCTTTAGCTAAGAGACATGTGGAGAGGCAGCATGCTAATTGCTGTATTTTACTTCCTGCATGAGCAGGAAGCATTCATTTAGACAAGTGCAATGTCCTTTAAAAGTGAAGAAGGGTACGTGTCTGATTAAAAAAAAAAAACAGTGGTGTGGACTTAGGCGCCCCCCCCCCCCAACACACACACACTTATTTTAAATAAAGTGCAGTCAGAATGATTGTGTTATCACTTACACCTACAGTATGCAATGATTTGGATCTCATTCATAATTAGGAAGAATTTATGATACAGTTTGAGATATTATTTGAACAAATAATGTGTTCTAAACAGAGATGAATATATATATATATATATATATATATATGTATATGTAATTTTTAACATTATTATTATTTTTGTTATTATTATTATTTATTTATTTTTCAGAAAGTTTGCCAGAAAGGTTCAAAGGGTATCTGGTTGAAATGTCAGATGTGTACTGAGAGTGGGATAACACAGGCAACAAAAAGGAAAAAGTCGGACAAGCAAGCAGTCAAATATGAGGCTCAAATAAAGACCACAGAGCTCCTTATCGTTTGAATATGAACAAATACATCTGATAGTTCTTATTACGACATATCAAATACTGTATAAGATCTGGTTTAGATGCTTTTTAGATATTATACAGTATGCTTGTTAATTTCTAGCTTTACATTTTCTCAATCTTTCTAGAAATAAATGCTTAACATTTGAAAATGTTTTGCCAATAGAACAAGACTATTTAAAGCTTGAAATTGGTAAGGAGTGTTTTGTTTATTGTAATCTAATAAGAGGAAATACTAGATACATGTCAACATATTTTTACTTGTTAAGAAGTCATTATTTGCAGCATAGGAACTGCCTGGACATGGTGGTTTAAATTATGCAGCTAATTTGTTTTTATTATGGGAAATACACCACCTATCCATATATCCATCCATCCATCCATCCATATATACATCCATATATCCATCCATCTTCCATACCACTTATCCTATACAGGGAGTCTGGAGACTATCCCAGGGAACTCAGGGCATGACATGGAGGACACCCTGGATGCAAGCCAGCCTATCATAGGGCACAATCGCACACACATTCACATACTATGGCAATTTGGAAATGTCAATCAGCTTGCAACGTGTGTCTTTGGACTGGGGGAGGAAACCGGTAGAAACCCCCGAAGCACAGGGAGAACATGCAAACTCTGCACAGACAGGGTGGAGACGGGAATCAAACCCCAACCCTGAGGGTCTGAGGCAAACATGTTAACCACTTAAAATAGAACTGCATGAGTGGAATTAAAAACAACCCCGTGCTGATCTCTATTTGAGACTAATTATGAACTCAGGAGATGAGGTGAGGAAAACTTAGTGAGGACAATGTACACACCATTCTAATAGTGCTAGCATTTCTACCCCGGCCATGCCCACTTCTGATTAAAATCCAAATCCAGATATGAATATTTGGATCCTACACATGTATACAATTACTGACAGTGCCATTACATTACAGCTATACCACAAAGGTGAAAATAATCTCGGTTTAAAGTGTCATCTGTCATGTTTATGATCATTGGTTGTACACTTGGTTGCACACACCTTGTGTTTTACAGCTCTTGTGTTTCTTTTGTGCCTCTCTAGCCATCACACCGCCCCTGTGACATCTGCCAGAAGGTCTCCAGAGTGTCATCTGGTTCTGCTTTACCTGTCTATGGCCTACAGCATGCCCAGAAGCAACATTCAGAAACTATTCTCCTCTGCAAGCTAGTGGACGTTCTTGTGAGGATGTCAGCGCTATACTCCTAGAAAGATCATGGATTGTAGATGGATGGCTCACGTCAAGGCTGATTTGTGCCTGATCCCAGGAGAGCCTGTCTTCGAGAAGCTGCTGTTTGCTGTCATGATAAAAGCAGGTATGTCATCAAAGCCGTATGGAATGCTACAACTGGTTAGGTCAGCATCTATCTCAGAAATTTCTCTTAGCTATACTGGATAGAGATATCACAGTCTTCTTCCTCTGTCAAATGAGCGCCTATGAATGTTTTTTGTTTGTTTGTTTCCCAGGGAAAAAAAATCTGGAAAATATTAATCACCCTTTTCCCTGGATGCTTCCTGAGGCACGAAATGGTATACATTAGAGACATGACATGTCTTCCCTTTTTAGTTATCATCATTTACACATCATATTTTATAGAAATAAATGACAGTTATGAAGCCCAATCACCAACCATTTTTTAACTGTATGTGTAGGAGTTTAACACACACAGCTCTGATAATATATATATATATTACATGTCATTTCCTTGTTTTGGCATTTGTGCTGGCATTTGAGAGGCGAGCGTTTTAATTCGGGAAGACATAAGTGTTAGTAGGATTATCTTTACATACTCTACCAAGATTACAAGTGGTATGGTTGTCACAAAATATTTAAAGTAATAAGACAAAGAAGTAATAGAGGATGTGGTTTATTTTGCTGTCAACTTAATAAAATCCAGGCTTGTCATTTTTTATTTCATTTATTAATTTATTTTTTTTGCTGCTGCTGCAGTTTTATGTAACTTATCAAGGATTTAACAGTTCAGGTTTTGATTGTGAACAAAAGAGCATTTCTTTTCATTTATGTGTTTGCCATAAGACATATAGTGCATAATGTTAACTAAACTGCATTCTAAACCGTCCAACATTTTAATTACTCCAATTATTCAGCAGCTATAACGCAAAATTAATTAACACCAAGTGTTATTTAGGTTATCCATTCCCAATACTGTATATCCTGCATACTAATGCTTCATGTTTCCACACTTTGTTGCAATTTAATTACTTGAGTAATCAAGTATCACTCATTAAATGCGTATCATTAAATGCAACAAATTCACTGGCTTAATTTGGAAGGATTATTTAAGCCACTTCTGAGCCTGTGAATCCCCCATTCGTAAGTGGATTAATTAATTTGAATCAATAACTGCTCTCTTGCTTATCTGTAGCTCTGGAGATCCAAACTGGAGCTTCTTCTACTCAAGTCAGTCGTTAGGGTTGTTGGTGCAGATGTTGTTGTTGTTGTTGTTGTTTTAAGTCACACAGTTAAACAATATCAAGCTACCCATTTGTGTTGTGAAATAATATTTCTGTTTTATATGAATAATTGTCACGTTTATTAAATTGCAGGCTGCTTTTTTTTTTTTTTCTCTCCATGCAGGTTATTAAGCCGTTTACAGGATTTCAGCCCAATACCATGCAAAGTGCAAACGTCTGAAACTGTTCTCATTCAGAAAGAATGTGTTTCTCTGCTGATGAACATGAAAATGTGGAATAATATTTATGTAATTAGCGAATGCCAATATTTCATTCAGGCTTTGTTTACATATTAGGAAATGATATTTGCCGAATGAGGCTGATCTTTCTGAGCGAGGAAAAAAAAGTGTTTTAAAGCATATCAATCAGAAAATGTATTGTGCATGTATAATAACTTCGGTCTCTGCCTCTCATTGTGGCCATGGTGAGGAATCTGTTCAGATAGAGCTGCATTTCTGTTTGCATGGTTCAGTGTGTTATACTAGTGCACACATGGAGCACATGACCCAGCCTTCGAACCAGAGCTAAAGAATGGCAGCACGTCCCTTCCATTTATTATTTAATAATTTCCACATCCTTTAGAGATAGTACACTATTTCTTTTTGTATTATTATTATTATTATTATTATTATTATTATTATTATTATTATTATTATTATTATTATTATTATTTTAAACTAAACTGATCACATGAAATGTTACAATAACATGTGATGCAGTTTTCTCACAGACAGCTGCTTTGTTAATGAAAGCTTCAAATAATTCACTTTATTCATAAATTAGCACTGTGCTGAGAATATTAACCAAATGCGAATTACCAAGCAAACTGTCTACCACCTTAGAAATTCAAGGTATGATAGAAATCAGTGAGGATCACATGCCTGTACTTATATCAGAGCTGCCCAGGTAGAATGACACTAAATATAATTCAGTGTGCCACTTAAAGGATGGATAACAGATGGTTTACAAGATCCAGTCTGTGTTTGCACGGGTTTATGTTATTAAGTTGTCACATCTGTGCAGGACGCCATGTTCTGTGTTTATCACTGGGAATCAAACAAAGTGTTTATGAGTGAAGAGAGCGTGAAAGATGACAAAAGTAAAGGAGATTGTGAGGTAAGTTGTGTCCATGATATTCACAATATTCGCAGTCTGTGCCTTGAGTCCACCGCTAGTCCTTCATCAGTACTGCAGTTCATTTGTGTCAGTGAACAAGCAAGAGAAAAAAAATGCTCAGACAATGTCATGAGATTCTCCCACAGTGTTTGGCCTGGCAGCCGATCGCATGCCCGAGTCGATGGCTCGGAACAGGTAAACTTGCTGAGAAACCAAAAGCAGATGTTGTGCTTTAAAACCCCTGCTTAGATGTCTAATGACTCCTAAAGTTAAGGGCCGTTGATCTGGAACCACTTTGATTTGCCAGCAGAAATGGGGCATCGCGCTCATAATGAGAGGCATTACCTAATCACGATGGGTGTCGTGGAAACAAGAGCTTCTGAGACCTCCTTTATGTAAAGAATAAATCACAAGTGTTGAATGTGTGATATGCAGTGCAGAAAGAGCTGGGAGAAAAAAGAAGAGAGACTTGCACATATATTAGTGTCATCTCTATGCAAGAGGGGAGTGTACAAGGCACATGAATGTAGTTGCAAGTGTGTCTATAAGAACATAAGATCATAAATAACCCCTATATTATAGCACTTCAGAAAGAAATATTGGTTAAATCTGGCAATCCAGCTAATTATTTTAATAATTAGCTTCTTTGTAGAATTTACTATCGTCCATTTTCTGTAGTTTTATCCTACACAGACTCATGGGGGATATCCTGGGGATATCCCAGGGAACCCACTGCAGGGCTCTATTGCACACCCATTCACACACTACAGACAATTTGGAAATGCCAGTCAGCTTACAACGCATGTCTTTGCAATGGGAAAGGAAAGTGGAGTACCCAGAGGAAACCCCTGAAGCACGGGGAGAACTATTTTGTAGAGGTGACATTGGGTAAACCTAAGCTCCAGTCAGAGTTAGCCATCTGTTTTCATCAGCACCAACCACCAACACTGAAATGACTTATTTCCTGCTCACACGGCCTCTTTGTTTCAGAGCAGCTGGGAGGGAAACTGCATCTAACTAGCATTTTTTTAACATACCACCACAAGATATTTGTGCACAGACAAAAGTGTGACCCAAATTTCTAGCTCTAGTGCAGTGGGCCAGTTCCTGTGGCCAGGATGATGACAGTGTCAATCAGTGTATGAACAGACATGCCCACACAGTTCTGATAAGGCAGAACTGTAGGTTTCGTCTCCAACCAAAATCCAACACACCTGTTTTAGTTGAGCATGAACTTCTTAAGACAATGATTAGATAGTCAGGTAGGCATGATTATGGTTCGTACTGCGTCCGAAATCATGTACTGTGACAGTACATGCTGAATTCAATGCAGTACGTACTGCATTACCATTGAGACGATACATAGTAATCAGTTCATGTGTGAATTATGACTACAATCCTGGACATACTACATCTGCCATGTTAACATTGTCATGTGACCTTCGACATCATCATAAACACAAAAATCTTAAACAAGTTAACAATTTATTTGGATATTGTTAAACAACCACTGTTTAACCAAGGTTTAATACTTTAAAAGAGCCGAATGTCTTCCGCCATTTTTTTTCTGAGCTCGTCCGCACCAGTCCCATAGCATCATGGGATTGTTTGACTCGAGTAGTGTCCATCGGTTGCATACTGCAAAATCTCTCCGGTAGCAGTAAGCCATCTGAGTATTTCTCGCCTACTGTTTCTCACCGACTGAGAATTCGGACACACCACCCCTCTGGCCTACTGCTTTTAACCTACTATATAGAAGGTAAGTATGCAGTTTCGGGTGCAGCCAAAGTCGTAAGTCGCTTTGGATAAAAGCGTCTGCTAAGTGAATAAATGTAAATGTAAATGAGGCTAGATCTCTAGGAACATTGTTCTAAAGGAACTTTAAAAGGTTCCTTTTAAAGTGTTTTCCGATCAGAAAGTGTCAGTTACACAAAAACAAGCTCCAGCCCACTAGACATGGAGTTATGTGAACTTTGTGTCGCAGCTGCTCCATACCCCAGGAATTCCAACTCCCAAAACCCTCTAGCCACACCCACATCCCGGGGTCCATTCTTATCACCCTGTTCAATTTAGAATTTTTTGTCATTCCCTCATTTATCTCATGTTTATATTTATCTTATTCCGATTAACCCTTTGCTAAGTGTTTGTTATAGTCGCCTAGACATTACTAAGCATGTATCGTTTGCTTGTTGGTTTGTTTTCCTCTGTATGATTCTCCATGATTCCTTGTCGGTTTCGTTTTGTTGCCCACGTTTATAGTTCTGGTGTTATAGTTTTGAGATTTATTTGTGCTAAGATTTTCATTCATTTTAAGCATATAGTTTGCCCAAAACTGCAGCCAGGTCAGCTCTTTGTAGTGCCTCTTCTATGTAAATGAGCTGATAATGATCCACATCTGTGCATTTTGATTCACATTAACAAATTGCATTTGATCAAAAATATCTATATTTCACTATGAAGATATTGTAATTTTCAACATTATTTGAGCAGTTTCTCTTTATCTGTAATATAAGGTTATCCTAGTATGTGGCTACATAGGAATACTACGGAATTGTTTTTGATTGTTTTATGTATACAGGGAAATAAGCAGGGTATAAGGTATAAGTATGAAATCAATTAAAATTAAATTACACACACATTCACAATCATTAGCTAAGCCCATTGCCTGGCCATCATAATAACAATGCACTGTGAGGAGTAATTATTCAGTTATAGCTCTCCAGGTAAGAAAATCAGACATAAGAGCTGGAGTCGAAAAGTGTGCGTGAGCATAATTCAGAAAATAAACTTTCCCCTCCAACTCTCAGCAGTCAATTGACTAGGTGACCTTTAAGTGTTGCCACTGCTGGATTTAAAATTGACAGCATGAGATGTTAATTGTTTGGAGAGGAGAAGCTGGTGATCCCAATGCAGAGAGACCAGCATTTTCTTTTCTTTTTTTTTCCTCTTCTCTTCTTTCTATGGTGTGGTGAATTCATGTAGATTTCTTTCCATTTGTGTAAACCTTGGTCAAGAAATTACAGTCTGCTCTCCTCACTGTGCAGCATGTTTTCACAGATTAGATACTGTGCAGAAAGATGCATTATAGAACAAGTAACACACGATCTCCACCCCCGTATCTGCCTTTGATCTCATGATGTGCTTCAACGGGAAAGCTAATGCAATTATGGACTAACATATACACTTTTCAACACAAAAATGACAACAAAGTGCACGCCTGTGCAGGTGCTTGATAAAAACAACTAAACTAAACAGGACTGTTTCTCAGCAAAACAAGACATGATCTTTGCCAAACCAGTCCCTACGAGGTTTTTCAAGGACCAGAAAGCATACTCCCACTGGGTTTTCTGTGCTGAACAGCCCCCTGTGTCCACTCTCTCTCTTAGGAATCATTTGGTGGTCACATTCTGCACATAATAGCTAGCCCTTATAACAGGCTTTTAGCTATTGTGCGATTTTTAGTGACCCTATTTTTCTGTTTGAGTGGCAGACACTTTAACCTAACAGACCTTAATGCTGGTACCCTCCAGGGGAGGTAATTGCACTCTATATCCATCTGCCCTGACCTCTTTCACCCTTGCTGAGCTTCACCAAGAGCTGGCCTTTTAGCAAGGCAGCTGGACCAAGATTCGGGCAAAAATGCAAGAAAACTTATTTTATACAATGAAACATGACGAGCCCTGTACTCTTGTAATTCTAAATCCATGAACAGGAAGACTGTGTTGGAGTTGAAGAACACAAAACGTCTTCAAGAATCTATAAGACAATGTGCATCCTTTGGGTTTTCTAGAGATTTTTATTGAGCGGATTTTAGATCTGGATTTAACCCTCCATTAAAAATTCAAGGTGCAAGCGTACGTTCTTGATATAACATTGGTATATTTCTAGTTTGGTTGGTATGGTTTGGTTTTGTTGATTTTGAACACATTTTGGTTCCAAAAAGTTACCAGAACACCTTTTTGGCCAGACGCATATGTAAAAATGGTATTTTCAAGACTTGAACTGAACCCTTAAAATTCCCGTCCTGTATTTTACAACAGGTTTTTTTTAAGGTTCACTTACACTGCAAAAAAAGTCATCTTAGCAAGTGAAAATATATTGAATATTGTCAAATTTATCTAGTATTTCTTATTATATGATTACAATAAACCAGATATGAGATCATTAAAGCTATTTCTGGATATTATTACTCATTTCAAGCTTGTAGTTTTCTTGTTCTATTGGCAGATAATTTTGATAATTGGCAGATAATTTTAGATCATTCTTTCTATAAATAAATGCTTCAAATGGGCAAATTTATCTTCCAACAAAACAGGACTATTTCAAGCTTGAAGCAAGTGCAAATGGCTTGAAATAGTTTTAATAATCTTATATTTGGTTTATTGTAATCTTTTAATAAGAAATACAAGATAAATGTGACTATATTCAAGGTATTTCCACTTGTCAAGACGTCATTTTTTGCAGTGTATTCTGTTGCCCCAGTCTAAGAAAAACAGGGTAACCAACAACTGACTAAATACAACACACAGTAGTTCCTAGGACAAGCAGAATTTGTGCCAGAGCTTTACTTATATATTTCCTGGTGGACAAGAAGGTTCAACAATAAGAAAATACATTTGATTTGTATGTTTAAACTTAAATGGTAAAATGGTAAATGGCGCACTTATATAGCGCTTTTTTATCCAAAGCACTTGGATCCAAAGCGCTTTACACTGTGTCTCATTCACCCATTCACACACACACTCACACACCGATGGTAGCAGAGCTGCCATGCAAGGCGCTAACTTGCCATCGGTGCAACTTAGGGTTCAGTGTCTTGCCCAAGGACACTTCGGAACTTAATGCACTTCACGGTGATGTGACATACCTCAATGGTTTACCATACCTTAAACTATCTGTCTTAATAATTAGTGGATTAATTAGTGTGCATGGATGTCAGATAATCTTTTCGAAATCAGGAACAGGCAGGTATGTGGAGACACCAATGGCTAGCACAGCACCCAGTCACATCATGGTTAAACATATGGAGAGTTTACTGTATAGCCAAAATGTTGACCAATTACTTGGGGACTTTTTGTCAAGGACACGATGCAATCACACATTATTAGAAGAGCTTAATGGTAATGATAATAATAATCACAACACTTAGTCTGTAGTAATGAACATAATTAGTTACTAATATCATCTTACATTATTACATTATGGTAACTAGCACTTTTTAGCCTAATCGGTTAGATTTCTGGGCAACCATAACTTGAGCCTAAGAAAGACCGCTTGAGCTTTTAATTGCTTGATAAGCTTGATAATGCATTTATTGATAATGTATTTTCGATCACACTCACACCCGTGTTGCAATGTTGTCTTGTTTTTGTGTTTGTATTATGATAATGAATATCAAGCCCAGAATGTGGTAGCCTTGTACAGTATGTAGACTGAACAGCAACCAATGTGATGCACAGATCTAGCATGGGCTTGAAGCGCTCTTGATCCACAGGTGGCAATTCTGAGTATTCTGAGAGTGAAAACTGTGCAGCTGTGACCCTCCTGTTTGTGTTTTCCACCTCTCCAACGTTCCTAGTCCCCATGTCTTCATCTGTCACTTGGGACGCCTGCCGTGCCAGCGTCACGCCAACCATGGCAAGATTAGAAAATTGCCTAAATGGTAGGGTGGAAAGGTATAATTGAAAATGGCAAAGGGGGCTTAATGGGGGCAGATGTTTGAAGTAAGCTCCCTACACTGTTAAGTATTGCAGAATAGAGGCAAGGCAGGCCTCAGAGAGCCACTGCGCACAACGATTACTCTCCATGTCAGGACTCCAGGACAACGGCATGCTAAGAAAGCCTGGCAGACAGTGCGCAGACAAACAAGAACGGCGCTTAATCATGGAGATTACTGTGCCGCCACTGCTGCCATGACAGGAACTAATTGAGGGAATGCGAGACACCTTCTAATGAACATCTAATTAAAACCAACTGCATGTTCCAAGAAAGAACTTGAAGAACTTACTTAGGAAAATAAGACAGGCGGTTTCTTTCATCGCTATTTATTTACTTATAGCTTGAGCTGAGAAAGATGGATGATGTACAGTAAAGGAACTGCTGTGTTTCTTTTATCTTTTCTGAAAGAAATTCTCCAGTTCTGACACTCGTTTAAATTGAACAGCCAGTAAATTTTCTTGTGTGTGTGTTTTTTTATACATCTGTCCCATATTTTTTTTTCCCATTTTTTCTATTTAGAAGTTAAATATCCTCGTGGTTCCATAATGATTTGTCCAATATCACCTTAAAAAGAGCTGACAGTCGGGTCAACACCCTAAACCTCTCCAATGAGTCCTTTGTTATGTCAGTGCTAGTATGGGGTTCTGCTAAACTCAAACTCATTTTTAAATTATAACATAACTGAACCTCAAATTCACAAAACGCAAAAAAAAAAAAAAAAAACCCGAATCTGCTATCTTTGTTTTCAGCTGTTTATATTGGGATGGCAGGGACTGAAACTTCAACCGAGATCATTTCCTTGAGTTATGTTTGTCTGTTTTATTTGTCTTCATGAAAAGGTGTGCTGACGATTGTACTTTCCCCCCATTGATTTCCATTGACTTTGCAGAATGCTGGTGTTGGTATTTTAGAAAACCTTTTCATTCCATTCTCTTGAAAATGGAGGTTCACGCTGGATTTTTCTACACACTTTCTCTTACTTTTTTTTAGTCTTCCACTCATCAATGCCAATGCTGCAGGAGCATCTGAATTGCATCAGAAAATGACCCTTTACAGCCAGGGCATGTGACAACATTATTAGGAACATTATAATGTGAAGGGGATTTGGGGCTAATATGGATGGCACTGGTGCCCATTTAGCTGTGAAAGGTGGACATAACAGCACCCACTCTGGAGACATGTGTTAAAGACGCGTGGGGTTCCCTAACTGACAATTTAGTGGTTACTTCTCCATAATTGGGATATCACCAGGCAATTTTCCTCAGAAAACATGTCATAGTTTGGCCTGGTTATCGTTTTGCTTGCCAGTGCCTTTAATGCCCTCTCAAACAACTTAACTCTTGCATATTTTGCTTGTGTCAATCTGACCTCCACCATTTACTCTGGTAAATGTATTGCATTACAATGTGCATAACTTTGTTACAATCTCTATTACTTGTTGTTAGGCAAAAGCATGTGGTGTAAAAATATTTTTTTTTCTGTTAAAATCAATTCAAAACAGAACAACATAGCTCTTCTCCAGCCACAATTGAGTTTCAGTTAAATGAAATATATAGAATTTTCCATCTTAAGCACGAGTTGTTTCTTTGTGTTGTGGGACTTTAATTCAAGGGTAGGCTGTTGGTCTTAACCACTAAATATTGGGTTTTCCCATCTATTTTTCTCGAGTACAGTCCAAGACAGTTAGGGATACTGCATTCTCTATCATTTAGAATAATCTGAAGACAAAGAATAACAAAGTCAGTCACTCTGACCTATTGATGTGGCAGTAAGTATACTCTAGACCTCATTATAAGGAGAAAATTTACACACAGAACATCATTAATAGTATATTATCATTAGTGTGTGTAATGCTTAGTCAATTTCTATAATCTGTGATCTGTAGGAATAGAGATTATTTTGACACATGTTAAAACATATTTACTCATGTAGTGGTAATTGGCTTTTGTAGATGTAAGCTTAATTCTTCAAAGTAACCTTATAAAAATACAAAATAGTCTAAACATACAGAAGCCTATAGCCTCATCTGATTTTTATTTCATTACTCTGCACAATTTTCAAAAAAAAAAA
>JAFFST010047582.1:203475-216706 GCA_022414735.1 Noturus placidus
AAAAAAAAAAAAAAAACGGATTTATTTATTTATATATTTTTAATTTGTCCTGTTTTGCTCTGTGCCTTGTTTATTTATTTATTTATTTTTTCCACTGGGCCATTATGGAGAAAATGAACAAGAAGCACAAGCCAGGCTAATCAGCAGAGAGCATCAGACAGGCTAAAAGACCCAAACTTTCCTTGTCACCCTTTTGTGATTTCATGCAAGAAAACAGAAAGAGGAAAAAAAAAACACGCCTGCCACAGCTGCGAGACACGAGAAACACGCTGCAAAGGAGGCTATGCAAATGCGAACAAGCCCGCCACCATATCCACCAACACATCATAGTTCACAAACTACTCCTACAAAATGGCAGAAGGGACGCTCGGAGAGGAAAAGTGATATAAAATACATAACAGAAGTACTTTATTCATGCAAGAGGAGGCTCGTGTAGAAGGAGAGGTACTTTAATGGCAATGCCGGTGTGTTCGCTGACATGTTTAAAGGAAAAAAAAAAAAATATATATATATATATATATATATATATATAAAATACACCGTACAGACTTTTCAATATCAGTCAGGTCATGTCTCGTTTGCTATATGCAAAATAGGAGGCCTGATAGATGGTGTGTGTGTGTTACTGATATGGAGGTGTGAAACAGACTCAAGTCAATTCATAATGCTTAATGCCATATTACAGTCTCATTCTGAAGTGTGAAACATCAGAACAGTGCATCAAATCCAGCCAGCGTTGCTCTTCTCCTTGCTCCCTGCTTGAGCCTTTAGTTGTTTTTTTTTTTCTTTTGAAAGTTTGGGCCTGGCTGATTTGCCACAGCTGCATGGACTCTTTAATCAGACGCTATCTTTTTGCACATTTACCCCACCACCCTTTCGCTGTCATTCCCCCCACCCCGCCTGTAGGCCTTCCTCATCCACTAACGCATTTTAATTGGTCGCGTTCTGTGACAAATTACGATGGCTCGCTTTGATGAGGTCGGCCCGAGTTGTTGCCAGAATGGAGCGTGCCCTGCGTTTGCGGCATTTGCCGACTTCTCTCACCACTACAAACACACCGTGGAGCGGAGAGGAGAGAAGGGAGGAGGGTACGATGGTCCCATAATGAAAGACTAGGGATCGGGTCGGCCCCTGGGGGAATGCCATATTCCTTCCTTTACACTTTACACCACAGGTCTGGACGTATCTATGCCTTTCTTAGAAAGTCGAGAGTTTATTCTATAATTTTTAGGTTTTTTTTTTTTTTTGTTTTTTTTTTTGCATAAAAACAGTGTTATGATCTGGCTTGGTCAAGTGAAGAATAATGAGTGTGATGACATGAAGAGGATATGGGCTTAACTGAATTTTCTTTTTTTTTTTTTTTAATCTTCCGGCATTGCTAATAGACAGGAAATTACATATTGAGAAGAGCCTTACACATGCTAAATAAGGCATAGAGCAAGAATTTGAGCACATAAGGAAGAGAAAAAGAAAAATGGCAGCCATGTTGCTTGTTTAGACAAACCCCAACTGTAACAATCAGAGTTAAATGATGCGAGAGATCAACAGCGCAGCAGTGCTCTCAACAATCAGCCCAATCAGCTTGTGGTAATGCTGAAATGACTGTGACATCATGTCGGAAAACCGGAGGTGGAGGGATGACTGTATAGCTTCTTTTTTTTTTTTTTTTTTTTTTTTTTTTTTTTTTTTTTACAGAAGGAGAGTTTACAGCCTCTCTTTCCATCGTCTCCTCGATCTGGGTTACTTCATTTCTGTACAGCGCTTTTGGGACTGAGGAAACAGATAGAAAGACAAGAAAAAAAAAAAAAAGGCTCAGGTTGAAGTTATAAAGAAGATCCTTGTTGAAGTGCCATGCCTTTGTCTCTCTTACAGTCGGTGGCGAACGACTTACAACTAATCTTCCATTGTATGCTTTATGGTTTCTGTATTTTATTTAAAGTGGTCATTGATGGATATTGCCTTGGACGTACATTTCTGTACACTTATTTTCATTTTGAAATATTTGACCGTCAGAACCGGCTTCAAAATTACTGAACGTCAAATATTTTGCTTACTGAGGCGAACAGAACGCTTGGGCTTACAGTCGCTCAGTTCAAATGCAACCGTGTGAACTTATACGATTATACCGGATTACGCATTTCATATAAATTCCTGCTCACGTGGAAGAGATTTTATGACCCAGGAATGTATGTCTAATATTGTCAGATTTATTCCAGATTTTGTTAGGTATACTGAGATTTACTGCAACTAAAGCAAAACTTCTGGTAAAATTCACTTTTACCATCTTTACTGAATTACTCAATAGGAGAAGAAGAAAAAAAGAACTGTGCAAGGACTGAACATGCTGATTGATCGGGATATAAGAGGAGGTTGCTTAACTTCCCTTTTCTCCCTCTCTCTGACTTCTTGGCCAGGCATCAGAGGGAAGAAAGAAAAAAAAAAAACTCAATTTCTGTAAAATACTTCAATATCAAGTGCCTCAGTGGCTTACTGTACATATATTTGCCTCGTGAAAAAAAAAAAAAAAAAACCCAAAGAGAAAGATATAAAGGGGAGAGAAAAAGAGGAAAAGAAGAGGCAGAAGTGAGAAGGAGGTACTGAACGTTGGCACCCGCTCTCAGTCTCTGAGCCACGTTAGCCTCTGGGCTTAATTGAAGCCAGGAGGGAACGTTTAATAATTGCTGTCAGAAGATCAAATTTAATTCTCTTTTTCACAGGACCGCTGTAGGGTAGGGTGAAACAAATTGTCATCGGAGAGCTCCAAATGAACAAAGCTTTTAATTAGTCTGATTAGAACGCCGAGGTGGTGAGGGGGCCGAGGAGGAAGCGCGCGACAAGTAAAAGCGCGATGAAATAATCCGAGGATCATCTGAGCCTGCGGACATGCCACAGCTCCTCAATGTCCCTCCGACCCCTGAACAAGGCTAACATCATAAGATGCTTCATCCTCTGCTGATAACGTAATTGGTCGATGTTGCCAGGTCTCGTCTCTTCCAAGTGACACGGCTCAGGGCTGTGTTAATGGAGGGGGAGGGGGAGGGGGGGGGGTTACTCACCAAGCTTCTGCTTGTACTTATTCTTATCTTCTCTATTCACTGTTTCAAATATTTCGTGCATCTTAGGGTTAGGGTTAACGTGAACCCCTATCGTCCTAACTTTTCTACTGTTTATTTATTATTTATTTTTTTTGTGCAAGCCTCCAGCAGTGCTATGGCTGCACCTGGATCTGGAGCCACTGTGCATGACGTGCTAGTGGTTAGACATTTGCTGATAAACACAGCTCTGCTCTTGCAGATGTGTGAGGAGAAGTATTCAAACGCCTGATTGTGGTTCTTTAGTCAAATCACTGATGCATCACTGTGTTCCTGTAAAATATTACCATTAATTGTAACTTCAGTGGGTTTTTTTTTTTTTTTCTTCTTCTCCTTGATCAGGACGACAGTGATTTCTTTCCCACAGCCTATGACTTTTCTTACCTTCTCTTTTTTGTCCCCCCTAATAAAACCCAACCAAACTATACAGTTTGTAACACTCATACGTCATGCTTCCACTGTCTTATGAACCCATCCACATGTTTAGTCACATGTTCGGCATACATGACTTAATATTTAGTCATTTTACTTCGAACACTTCTTTTGTTCTTCTTGGAACATTTGCAGGATATTATTTTGCATCCAGAAAACTGTCTCAGGCGGACAGTGACACGCTCCGTATCTCGGTGATGAGCAGCTGCTTCATCCCTGATACGTGTGTGTATCAAGCCACGTTGTCCTTGGGTGGCTTTGCATTGACTAACTGACAGACGGCTCTCACCTGGAGTTTGACTCGCGCTGGGCCACACTCACTGTTTACAGAGCGAGCGAGCGACAAGACGGCTGTCAGCATCGCTTCATCCATCCACCCCTTTTGCTGCTTTGTGTGGACACATGTCCCCAGCGCAAGGCCATAATCCAGGACTGATCATTTCAGATAGATAAAGATACTTTATTAAGCTCAGATCATCGAGAGAAGCTTCTGAATTCACATTACGTTTGTTTTGTCTGCATTTAAAAACAATCGCTTGAACTCCACAAGTCCTTGGATGCGGAAACAGACTCAGAAACTAGTTCAAAGCACAGGATAAAGACGTCACATCTTCTCCTCATTTGATCAAACACTGGCCGGCCTGGAGCTATTTTATAAAGAGAGGTTTTTCTTCTTTAAAAAAGAAAAATAAAAAGTCCACCGGTGATTGTGAGAGAGACAGGAGCGAAACATTGAGCGAAAGCAGTGGAAGAACCATAAAAGAACACTCTGTGTGGTGTAAGTGAAATCTCTCCTTTTCCATCGAATGCACTAATCTCACATAGCAACTGAAAAGACCTATTCACCAAATATCGACCCTGCCGAAGTGCAGTTCATCCATAATGTCACACATTTGCTAATCAAGACACAGATTGTGGTGTTTCTCAGGGGTGTTTTTTTTTTTTTTTTTTTTTCCCCGTGCCATGGATGAGATATTTATGAGTGCCGTAAAAACAGTAGAGGTGTGTAATGTTGAGACTCAAATCCATCGGTCATACGAATGCAGTGATGTCATTTAGTAAGTGGACGTCTTGGAAGACAGTTTGCATGTCGAGTTTGTCGACTCTGCTGCCCTCTTGGCCCAGAATCCTTCCCTTCCAACACTCGCATCAGAAAGTGGCCTTTTGGTTACGGTCAGCGGTGGCGGTGGTAGCCTCAACTCTTTCAACTTTCTTTCTGTTCGTCTCTTCTTTTCTGGCCGGGAGAAGGAAGCGCAGGAGTTTTGGTTCCCATTTTGTGCACTCTGGAACAGTTTAGGAAAGGAAGCACCTTTACACCTTTGATTGTCTGTGGTTGCTGATGTCACATCCTTCCTCCAGGCTCTGTGTTTGTGTGAGTCTGTGTGTGTTTCCTGTTGCTCTGTCCAGTCGTGATAGAAGGTAAGACCAGTCCTGAAATACTATTGTATGAAACTGTGTTTATTGTACTTATTAGACATATTAGCATCACGTTCATCTTTCCCTGCTGCTAAACAACATGGGGGACCAAAGAGAATTCATGTACTTGACTTATCTTTATTGCAGTATTTCAACATTGCTTAAAGCCCACACACACACATACACAATCTCCTTAAGCTCAGAAGGTGGTAAAGTGTCATGCTGCGACAGCCCACATCCGAAAGCCCAGTTCCGCCAAGCCGAATCTCCTGTTTAGGTCACTCATCCCATCACGTGTTGGATGGACAGCATTGGTAGCCATTCGTCAGGGCTGGTATCTCGCCCAAGCAGCCAGTACAACGCTCAAGAGTCTGTGTATGTAATGACATTACCGAGACAATAGGCCTCCCAGGATCCACTCGCTACGGCCCGCCTGTCTCCCCGTGCACCATTAACTATCGCTGATAAACAGCTGCCTGTCTGCAAATAAGTGCATTAAATAAAACCGGCTCTAAGAAAATAAACACAGTTACGGAACGAAGAAAATGTGCTTCAGGGATTATGCGAGAAGAGGAAAAAAGACTTCCAAGCGTGAGCCTTGACTAGAGATTGTCCTAACATGCAAATTATTCAGGAAGAACCATTGAAGACGTTTGTTTTGTTTTTTTTTTTTTTTACTGGTCCCTTCAAGGAAATGGGAGTTTATTTGAAAAGTGTGGGGGTTTATTTAATATATCGCACACCTCCTAAAAGGTTTACTTACTGCACTCTAATATGTTATTTCAAATCTCGGCGACCACATTTCCCTGTGAGGATAGAGGGTACTTGCCTGTTCTCAAGCACATGCTATTACCAAATATGTTGCAGATGTGCGGGAGAGCGAGGGAGACGACCGTGGTGACAGTGCAAGCTGAGACGGGGAAGCAGGTATTCGGCATGGCCGACACAGGATACCACTGGAGATTTGATCATCCCGATTGAAAGGTTTCGACCTCTATGTGCTGCGTATTAGGACTGTAATGCGATACAACACCAACGTGTAGCTGCTGCAACGACGCTTCATTACAGCTCATTACCCAAATACAGTGCTCTGATACACGTGAACGTGGCAGCCTCGATCTGATACGCAAGCACAACGAATCATATTCACTCTTTTAAGGCTTTGACAAATACAATTGAGCGTCATTTTTCTTTTTTTTCTTCTTCTCCATAAGTGGAACACTTGGGAATGAAACGACCCAGAATCGTGCCTGCTTTTGTTCGTACCCGTTGCCCTTTTAGCTCCAGTTCTCATCGAGAGGGGAAAATGGAAAGAAAGAGAGAGAGAAAAATGCCTAGCAGCTCATTACATCTCTGTGCTGGCGCTCTTTTTCTCTTTGTCTTTCATTTTTCCCCTCTCACTCGCTTCCTTTCCAGCATTCTTATGTGTGGCAGAAGAAAATAGGCGTAGTTAACAGATGGGAGGGTCAGCAGCAGCACTTCTCTCTCTCTCTCTCTCTCTCTCTCCCAAGAGACCCGCTCATCTCTCTCTCTATCATCCTCTCTCATGTTTCTCCCATGTTCTCTTCATGTTTTACTCGTTTCTGCTGTCCTTGCAGTCACACTTACATAAGGAGGAAGCTTATCAAACTAAGCTTCCATCCTTGTCTTATGGCATCCACTATGACCTATCTCACACTAAGCCAAGGATCTCTCTCTTGTCTCTCTCTCTCTCTCTCTCTCTCTCTCTCTCTCTCTCTCTCTCATCTTCTTGACATGGATTAGTAAATTGGCTTAACAAACTGTCTCTCTCTCTCTCTCTCTCTCTCTCACTCACTCTGTGTGTCCTTGTCTATCTCTATCTCTCTCTATCTTTGTCTGTCTGTCAGTCTGAAACACACACACACACACACACACACACACACACACACACACACTGTCTACACACCCAGTTACACATACACAACGTTCTCGTCAGGGATCGGTCTTCCCAGTGTCTGTGTATGTGTGTGTGTGTGTGTGTGTGTGTGTGTGTGGTTGACAGAGTTGTTTTACCAGGTGTGCTCATGTCTACACAGTAGTTCATTGTTCTAGTGTAGATTGGATTGCGCTCATCTGTGGTAATCTAAAATGATGATAATCATGATGTGTGTGTGTGTGTGTGTGTGTGTTGGGCTTCAAACACTAACTGTCTTACAATATTACTACCCCTAAAGGATTTTTACTAAAACCCAACAAACCAGGAAGAAGAAAGATGATCAAATTAACGCGAGTGTTTCTTCGAGTGATGCAAACATAAAGCACGCTCTCTGATTTAGTTAGCTGCTTAATTGTTCGAGCTTTCGGCTAGACCAAGCACGAACGAGACCGGCGAACACGGCCAGCTCGCGCCAGCTTCCCGACTGCATCTCGGTAAATATTTACCCAGTAATCCAGTCATTATCACCAGCTTGTCTGCGGATTGTTTTGCTCCTTGTTCAACAGTAGTCCTTCAGACAATCACCGTGCTAGCTTTAATTTCACCACGCAGGTGCTAAGACACGCTCTTGCTAAGAGCTCGCACAAAGCGTGACGTCGTCGCCGGGTATTAACAGAGACCACAGAAGACAAATACTGGCTGGTTATTAAAAGCACTGAATTTTCCTGCCTCTTGTAGATTGTGCGTCTTTGACGAATAGGTTTTGACGCCATAATGAGAGATTTTAATAACCGGGTGTAGAATTTTATGAAGTAGCCACATGGTGCGATGTTACGGAGAACACAGACGTTCTCCTTACAACTCTGACTCGAATGCACCATTTTAACACCAAGCAGGAAGTACTGCGTGAGTGTTCGCCTGTGCGAACCTCTCATGCTTAAGTTTGTGAAATCTGCTTATCAAAGAGCGAGAGAGAGAGACAGACAGATATGTAGACAGAGGGGAAGACAGAGTGACACATCTTTCACACGTAGCGACATCAATGCCTCTGACTCGTTCTGGCAGCCGCCTGGCAGCCGCCGTGTTTTCAAAAAGAGCTGAAAAGAAGACGGGACAAGGGAGGAAGACGAAGAAGAAGAAGGGGAAAAAAACCAAGAAGAAGAAGAAGAAGAAAGTGAACGATGGAGGGGTTTTAATGCGACACCGCTGACAGCTTTGCTGCATTACACCCAGCCTAAATAATGGGATGCTCATTTGCATAACGAGGGACGTTATCACCTCTACTGTCAGAAGAAAACACAACAACACTTCTGCTGCTCCTCCCTGAGATGAATTGGGTTGGCCTACTTTACAGCGCCAGGGAGGTGCACTTGGCATACACACAGATACACATGCAGAAGATAGCTCGCACTGTGCGTGTTTGCCAGCTCGTTTCATACGTGTACATCTCGAAGACGGGACGGTTTACTGAGAAGCCAGGTTAGCTGCTCGAGTCAGGGCAGCCTGTTCATTCGGAGGAGGTCTCGGCGGGAGAGATGAGCCGTGAAGTGATTACAGGATCACGGCAGAGATAGACTTACCGAGTGTGTATTGCAGGACAGACATTTTGGCATCGGGCCTCTGTTTTAGACCTACAAATACCTGAATTGCTTTGGTAAAACAGGAAATCAACTGCTGTATCACATGCAAAGGAAAAAAAAATCATTCTTTACATCATCATTCTCTTGAGTCGTTGTCTTCCAACTTGTAATACATGTGGTAGTGTTTTTCCAAGACTAGGAATCGTTTTTTTTTCCCCTCTCTCGGAAACTAGATTCGCGTGCTGTTCAGCACGGCATAAATATTACATTGTGCGTGATTAGAGCCGTTAAGTTTGTGTCACTTCGTAAAACCTTGTCAAAAATCTGTGCGACTGTGGAGAGAGTGTGACAGTGCTGTCTCCCCTCGTAGTCAGAGCACCGAAGTGCTGGCTCTGATTTGCATGATATCGACAGTGAAAAACAGAGCGCTCTCGCAAAAAAATGTTGACAGATCCTTTTGTCTTTATTCACCATCCCATGTGCTGAGATTATGCTTCTTTTTTTTCTTATTCTCGACTATCTGCCATAAAGCTTTTCTCTGCTTCTCTCTCTCTCTCTCTCTCTCTCTCTCTCTCTATCACAGGTACAGCTGCTGGAATCTTTGAATTGAGTGGAGCAAGTACAGAGAAGAAAGCCTGGTTTGAGGAAACACACCAAAAAAAGCAACAAATAAAAGAGAGTCAAGGCCATAAAGTCATTTGGTGAAAGAAGAGAGCGAAGGAAGAAACGGGACAATGGGGAGAAAAAAGATTCAGATCACGCGGATTATGGACGAACGCAACAGACAGGTACGGCGCACCAGGCACCAGTAAGACCGAATTCACACGTTGTAACAGTTTTCAGGAGTGGCGTGCGTTCAAACCGAAACGATCCTTTAAAAATAGCACCAGCGGCTCGCAACACCCTTCATATGGCCCGTGGCTGACGTGCCACCAGCTGTAGCTAATAGCAGTGGAAGATTATTTTAGCAGGGGTGGGTACAGAGTGGGAGGGGAGCACAAACAAACAGACAAACAACCTCTAAGGCACGCAGAGAGAGAAACTGGGAGGTGGGCGGATTTTTAGGGCCGTACTACTTGGCCCAGTAGTTTTCCTTTTACAGATCAGGTTGTAGGTGGAGGCCGATGAGATATGAGCCCTCAGCATGACTTCACACAAGTGGCCTATGTGGCCTTTCTACAGTTATTGTTTTTATCTTTTATAACCTGGTATTTTTCCACGTGTCCAAAGATTCTTGTCTGTAATAACGTGACCTTCAAAAACACTGAAATGACTGTAATCGTTATGATCAGGGGGAGGAATTATATAGCCATAGCTAAGTTTTGCTGTTGATCCTCAGAATGATTTCATTTGAATTTAGGATTAAATGTAGGTTACTAATAGGAGTCTTTTCATGACCTAAACATTCAGGACATGAGACACCAGACAGTCAGGGCTGCAAACACAGACAGATATCATAGCTAACAAATTCTGTACTTGTATCGATTATAGTGGTGCCAGTAACATAGGTACTTGTTTTACAGCAAGATCAATGAGCTCTTCTCTTCTGTGTGCGTCTGATGTTTACACTTGGTGGCTGCCAGAGAAATAGGAGTTTAAAGGTGCCTTCCGAGGGCAATCTGTCAAAGGCAGCGAGTTCTTGAGAGAGTCTTGGTTTCACTTATTGTGACTGTATGTTATACATATATATGTATGTGCATATATAAACGTACCATTTTGTAACTTACTGTAGCCAAGCGTTTTGATGGCATGGAACGGGTCCACACTCCAGTTAACGACTGCTGTCTGGACTTTGGGAAGGGCTGATCAATTATTGAAGGCGGAACGAGGAGGAGTGAGGGAGAGAAGAGGAAGAGGAGAGTGGAAAGTAATGGGTGTGTCAGGCGGCACAGACGGCAGGGGAACGGTGGCATTAGTCATTTGGCACTCGTGGGTTGAGTGAGTTCTCCCCCCTGAGGAAACCAGAGGCACACATGCACATGGCGGAGAAGCAAAGATTCACACAAATGAGTCAAAGCCCTTATCATACCAGCAGTCTCTTCGTGTTTTTCTCTTCTGACTGCTGGGGAAAAATACATCTCTAGTAATCTTTGAATAATCTCACAACTCTGTTTAGAAGCCCTGCTTACTGGCTTTATTTATTTATTTGTTTATTATTTTTGGAAGATTAATACAGGGGGGAAAAAAAAAAAGAAAGCTTAAGTAAGACTCTTTCAAAGCATTGTTTCTTCACCACATGTCACGCATACAATAATCATTTCTAATAGATGTGTTGAGATGATACAATGAAGTAGACGTGGTCAGGGCAGAGATGTAGTTTCTTTGATGAATAGCCACAATAGAAGAGGAGAGAGAAAGAAAGAGGAACGAGCGCAAGAAGGATGCATGGTCTAGGTCAGGATGTTTTTGGGGGAGGCTATCGTATTGCACAGAAAGCATCCTGTCCTTGTGTTATCACTGCTCTCTTTCCTTCTTTCTCTTGCTGTCCTTCTCTTACTCGCTCACTTTTTCTCCCTCCGCTCCCTCAAGATCAGAGATTGATACAGGAAGGACACCTGATGAGAGTCGATGGCACAGCTTTCCGGGACTTGAGATCAAGAGGGAGAAAGAGAGGGCAAAGTGAGGCAATAAGAAAACCAGAGAAACTTTTCGGATTTTATTTCGAAAAGAGGAAGTGGCTTCACTAATATGGTGTTGTTGAAAATAAAATTAGCGATGAAACTATAATGATAGTGATACGTCTATAGGAATGGTAAAAAAATAAAAAAAATAAACAAAAAAACCCCTGCAGTATTATCTTTGCACTGTCAAAAATGATTATTAGAATCTGTACGTAGAGGTTGTGTGCAGATGAAGCCTATCAAAGATCTTTAAAGATAGCCGCTCTTCCCCAAACAAGATCTTTGACTGACTCTATCAAAGTGCAGAGTTGTGTGTGATACAAGGAAACCATGAAGACAGACATCACAAGACAAGAATGAAGGACCTTTGACTCACAACCCTTGACTCACAACTCACAACCCTCTGCTCTCAATTTGTTGAAGTCGTGGCTGGGCCTTTGCATATTTTCACTTCCCCTTTAAGGAAATCTTTCCATACCAAAGGAAAATAAACAGCAACCCGCTTCAATGGTGTTACCTTTGGTACAACATTCTTGAGATGTTTGCAGGGTTTTCATGCAAATACCATCACATTCAGTGTTTGATGTTCCAGTTCCTCAACGAGTCCCCACAGTTTTATCACTGAGAAAAAAAAGCTAATGGTTAAATTTGTCACAATAGCTAAGTTTTCAGCTGCTAATGCTACTGTAGATAACCACCACCCCCTGAACCAACCTCCCGAAACAAACCAAGTTTTAATATTGAAAACGTTTGGATATACAGTAGAGGTCTTTTTACATCATTTTATGTCTTATATCACCGTTATTTGAGTGGCAAGTGTATAGCTGGCCACCCTGCCTGCAGAGCCCTGCTTGCAGGCACCAGACCCTCATCGCCTTGGGCGGCCACTTGGACCCCCCACCTCCACCACCATCAAAAACACTTCCCCAGAGCATCGCCAGTTGACTGACTGCCCAGACGGCCACACAGGGCATTAGTGTGCGAGGCCTGGCTACTTGCCCTCCGGCCACTCAAACACTTTCCCCGGGCACATCAACATGAAAGGATTCCCTGTGTGCTAAAATGCATTAGCCACCATGCTAACTCGCTACCCGTCTCTCCCTCGGTAAGAATTCTCGATCCTGCAGCAGTTCATTTTCATAGAGATTCTCCGAAACAAAGGGCAAATGAGAAGTTCACATCGGATCACAGCTGAATCAAATGGAATCATTCTAAGTGAGGTGCCTCGCTGCCAGTCGGGAAGCAGCCGCATCGGAGTCGGCTGT
This sequence comes from Noturus placidus, assembly GCA_022414735.1. NCBI lineage: Eukaryota > Metazoa > Chordata > Actinopteri > Siluriformes > Ictaluridae > Noturus > Noturus placidus. The sequence continues at coordinate 215,779 of JAFFST010047582.1, forward strand.
AATTGGGCCTAATGGAGGGTGGCTAATTCAGGGTTGTGATCCATCTGGCCAGGTGGTGAGACAAACTTGGTTCAGGTCAAGAGAGGCCAGGGAGGAAGTGGCCTCTGATGGCAGTGGGCAGGATAAGGGATGTCATTAGTCATAGAAAGGATAAATGGTTTGCAGCTGACCCATTGTGCTTCAAGAAGAAGAAGAAGGAGAAGACATTTTTGGCGTGTTAGTACAGAAGTAATGGAGTTCCTTCATGCTGCATTGCATTTGTAAAAAATAAATTTTTTGATTTGCCAAATCAATTCACATTGTTAATTGTACTTTAGTGGTTGAGATTTTGGGGTGTAACCATTCAGTTTGGATCAGCAACACCACTAATGCTTCGTAGCATTTCCAGTTTACTTCTCCCAATAAATTAAGACGCTGGCCCCAAATACATTATGGCATACGCACAAAGGCTTTTCCATGGCATCTCCAAGACATAGTTTGAATAGAAACCTCATCTGCATAACACAACACCTTAACAGGACAAATAGTGTCAACAAGTGATGTAAAATTGGAAAAAGCCACAATAATTATCAATACTCAGTGTGCTTATAGCTTGTATGTAATGCAAGTCCTAAATATCTAGCATTATCTGTTTATTTATCTCCCCTACACATGATCATTTTCCCAACACGTTCAGATCTAAACCATTTAGTTAAGGCTTTCAACTTTACCTTGAGTACAGTTTCTCTTCATCTGCGCTCCATGGTGGAGTGATGGCATTGAGCTAGAGCCGGATCTCAGCACTCGTGACAACAGAGACATCTCTCCAATCAACAGTGGTGAGGTGTGAAACAGTTTGAGTGAAATTAACAGCAGGAAAATAATGAGGCCCTCTGGGTATCCCGTCACCCCTACTCACCTTCCTCCGATTCTCACCTTGCTCCTCTGA
>JAFFST010047582.1:228634-241829 GCA_022414735.1 Noturus placidus
TATATACACCAGTAATCAAGCATATTTATTTATTTATTTCAAAACAACATCAAACGAGAGTCACACCATGCTCATGCTCCCTGCGAGCGCGGGCGGAAAAACGAGTGGCTATTTTGGGCCGTGGGTGTAGATGGCATTCAGCAGCACTCCGTGGGCTCCCTTCGGGCCTGCCGGGTGTGGAAACACAAGGTCATGCCAGAGAGGTCAGGTGCCTGCTCATTGTTCCTCAAAGCTCTCAGCCCTTTCCTGTAATGCAGCTGCACGATAAGAGGCCACGCAGTAGACAAAGGCTGATAACTGATCTGTGTGTGTGTGTGTGTGTGTGTGTGTGTGTGTGTGTGTGGTGGTGGTGGTCGGGGGGGGGTGTGAGTGATTAAGGATGTCGTGTGTACACATGTCTGTCTCTTAGCGAATAAAGAAGAAAGTCAGTATCTCAGATGCATAGCTAATAGAAAGATGACCACGCTGTACGCACCCTTTCATCCCATGACTACTGTAGGGTGCCATTTTGTGGATTTGGGATGGATCGTAAACGATGAATGACTTCACTGTCCTTCTTGTTAATGCAAACACAGCGAGAGGACACGAGATGCTGCTTTTTACACCCGTCAACCTCAACCAACAGACCAGACCGATGCTCTGTTTCAATGACGTGGAACAAATATTATTGTGGAGCAGTGATATCATATGGAATTATAGATCGGGATATTTCTTTACTCGGATGATTCTTAATGCACGAACCGTTGCCCTAAAATCATAAGCCTGAGATACAATCTATACCCTGAAGATACGTTAAAATCGACAAACGATTCCTCCAATCTCCTTCTTCAATCGTTTTAATGCACGTGGATGTGTGTATGAGGAGCAGCTGTATTCTTGAATAGAGTGCCACTTGGTTCGCTATTGTGCCATTTGTCTGCGCAGTCCTATACTGTATGCCTTTGTACTAGGATTAGCTCATATTGAGCTGCACCCAATGACAGAATTTATCTGTATGCCTGGATTTTCCTTGAGCCCGACCCCATCCCAACTCCCCCTATAAACCACAGACAGCTGTAATTACATCCTTAAAGTGCGGTATTGCTTCGACTGTGGGTTGATGGGTCTTAAGCTCATCTCTTTGATACTAGATTTCATTGCATGGTGAGCTCTGTCTGTCTGTGTGTGTGTGTGTGTGTGTGTATGGTAACCAATCGAGACCATTTGGTGAATTTAAAAACCCTTTACTTTTTGTAATTGTATAAGGAGAGTCTTTATTGTAAAGTCTTCTTGCATTATACCAAAGGGAGGTGGTTTGATGCACACATACACGCAAATTCTCATCTCTATCCATAGTAGTGTGTTCAAACCGCACTTAACGAAGCAGCGGCTTCCCCTGCTCCCGGCCAACCACCTGCTTTCAATAAGCTGCGACCTCTCTCTCGTTCTCTCGGAAGGGGATCTCATTTGCTCGACATAGCAGGCACACTGGATGCCTGGCTGAATGTGTGGGCCAGTGGGTCTGCTTTGAGTCTTTGTGTGTTTGTGTGTGTCGAAACGTGTGTAAAAACTTCCCGTCTGCACATCGAGTTTAAGCAAGGTACCATAAAATGATGTGTAATAGAGTGTGTGGAACTCACCACCCTCGCACACCCCACTACACACACACACACACACACATGACAGAGGCGGGGCCACTGAGTGGCATGAAGTCATTTTTGCTGGCCTAATGGGACCACCTCAGAGTCGGCGGCTTTCTGCATGAGTCTATGGTGCAGAGTGGAAAAGACTTTCTGGTCCACTACATGCTGAATAAGGCAAACCACTGAACTGCTGAAATATGGACTTCATATGAAAACATTCTCCTTTTTAAATTTTTTTCACATGACCTGTGAACACAATTTTATCAAAGAGCCAGGCTCTTGAGTAAATTGGTTTGCCAGAGATCCAAGCTACAGTTATGAGATTTCACCAAAAAAATAAATAAATAAATAAATAATAATTAAAAAAAAAAATATATATATATATATATATATATATATATATATATATATATATATATTCGGTGAGCTTTTATTTCACTTGGTTTTGAAGCCTTCAGGGCCATGAGCTTGTTTTGGTTCATGCAACATGGTCTGAACATGGCAACATGGCTCAGCTGCTATTTCCAATTTGGAAAGCTGTTGAATTTGTTTTGTTGTTTTGCTATTGGCTTGTCTTTCTCGCCTTCATAAACACGCTGCGAAACGTGGGCTTCTCTCCAGCCCCAGACCTCTCGTCTGCCAGAGTTGCCCCAGGAATGGAGGGCTCCTTTTGTATGGTTCTCGCAGCTAACCCCAAACCTCTGCCCATCTACAGTAGACTTTAGTCCCCCACATTTCTGGGCCCGATTCCAGCATGTCTGAAGGATGGCCGTGACTGACTGAAGGCTAACACAGCAGATAGAGGATAAAGTGGGCACACGGGAGGCTGTCTGGTGCATTGGTCTGAGGGTCTGATCCTTGAGTGGATTGATTAATTCAAAACGACGAAGGGTGTTAGAATGGGGGTTAAGCTTATTAAATGGTAGCTAGTGGATGGAAAATGTTTCGACTACAAACGTTATAGACAGCAGAACCCGGTATGACATTTGGTTTGACAGACATACACACATGCATGTGCACGTGTTAGGCTGAAGGTTAGAGAAGATGAGTGTATGTAGGCCAATGTAGCGAGGCAGCATCGAGAGGAAGCTGTTTAATTAGGAGTGTGCCTCTGAAGGCTTTATTTTCACTGTCTTTGTCTCCCAATTTTTTTTTTTTTAGCTCTATCCTCCCGTTTTACCTTCGGTCTCTTTCTTCCCTCCACCATATCAGCCCCCCGAATCCCCCTCCTCCCCTTACAAGGCCATTTTCTGCTGTGTTAGATTGATTACTCCTCATCAATAATGTTTTGGACGGTGGATCATGCAGCTTTCATCTACTGAAGCTATTAAGATGTCAGACTAGGAAATGATTTCTCCACTCACTTCAGGTACAAAGAGGGTTCGTTCTCTGTAGCGGCTTATTTTTAGTCACACAAACTGGAAACGCTCAAGGTGGAGAGTGGTGTGTTGGGAAATTGATTTATTTGTCAGATAGTTTTGTTTTTTTTTTAATCATGCTTGGCATGTGTACTCATTTAATTTAACCTGTGATTACACGTGCTACATGTGTCGAACTTTAGACTGCTAGAGATCGAAAAAAAGGGTAGAGAGAGAAAGACATGGAGCGAGAATCAAGAGCCAGCGAACCATCTATGGCCATCTTTTGGATCCAAACTCATGATTGGCTCTCCCGCCACCCCCCTCCATGCAGCATGTGTGTGTGTGTGTGTGTGCGTACGTGTGTGTGTGTGTGAGGGCTGGTGACAGGTGTGGGCGCTCTGACAGGTGCACATGTGTGGAATGAGTGGCATTGCAGGCGGCCCCCATGGCGGCCCCACGCTGGCTCTTAAACTGCCAGGCCCTGCATGAAAGCTCCGCATGCCAGCATGACCTCACTTCAGTGCAACACTGCCTCTTTACCCTTCACTGCCATCAATTCTCCAACACTACATTCCCTCCATCAGTTCAGTCCCTCACTACTCTTTAGTGCTGCAGTGAGCCTAAATATCCCTGCATTCAGCCACGGTTCAATTTAAAGACCACCTCGTTCTAAGAGACATCATCATAAAGAAAGCATGTTTGTTCAAATCTGGATTGAATAATGGTTCAACTATAAAATAGTTCTGAACATTGCTGATGTCCACGCACTATAATTTGTGTAAAGGTAAGATAAAACATTGAAAAAAAATAAAATGAAAAAGTTTCCATTACATAACACGTGAAAGTGGACTATTTTCACTCTTTTCTAACAGCAGATTGTTCTACGTGTGTTTCGAGCAGAAAATGAATCCTAACTCATCTCATTTCACTTTCTTTGTCAGTCTTCATCAAATCTTGGCGATGGCAGAGTAAATTTAATTACGGGGTTTGTGATGTAGACAGGCAGATGAAAGGGAAGCTGTACGTCCGCGTAAGCGCGTGAGAGTGTGCTAACCGTGCACGTCGTTAGCGAGCGGCTGTGCCCCCATATATACGATAATGTCTCCTTATTATAGCCTCTCGCACTGTTTTTGATGAAGCATCTCGAGCCGCATGTTACGAGTTACTTTGTGACAGTTAGGACTTCTTTTAATTCACAAGAGGACACTGGCTAATCGTGTACATGTATAGAGACAGTCAGCGGTGAAGGCATTTAGGAAACGAATGCGAAACAAAGCCAGATTGTGTATTCTGTTTGTGCTGAACAATCAAAACAGGGTACAGTACAGAGCCACAGTTTTTTAGGTTGAGTTCACCATGAGAGGAGAGGGTTATTTCTACTAGAAGGTGGCCATCAGGTGGCTGAGACGAAAACTGCTGGATGTGGATCTGTTCGGGAATATCCAGAATTCCATGAACCTGCGAGTGTTTGATTCTTCTAAATCTCAGACTTTTTTTATGTCTTTATTTTTACATATGCATGTACCATGTTCCATGCATTTTCCAAAATATTTTGTTATACTGTATACATTTAATACATGCGTTCCCTATAATATATACGACATATATTTATAGATACAAGTGTTTCTATGCTATTATACACAGTTTATATGGACGTCTCAAGTTAAACTGGTTTAATCCGACAAATAAAAAATTTGAGCCATTAATTTAAAACCGAATCATCAAAATAATAATAAAAAAAACATTAAATAAAAAAACCCTCCAACTAGACATTTCTGCCACACGTGGACATTCCTTCCACGTCTGATGTTTGATGAACATTTGAACGCTGTGTTTGCAGACGTTGAGAAAGAAGGGCCTAAATGGGTGCGACAGCCCCGACCCAGACGCAGACGATTCAGTCGGTCACAGCCCCGAGTCTGAGGACAAGTACCGCAAAATCAACGAGGACATAGATCTAATGATCAGCAGACAGAGACTATGTGTAAGTACCTCTGTTTATAAACGCCACTCTCACACCTTTCTCTCTCTCTCTCTCTCTCTCTCTCCCTCTCTCTCTCTATGGCCTTCAGGCGTTGAGCAAGAAGGAGAACAAAGGCAGCGAAAGCCCGGAGCTTGAGTCTGCTCTCGCTCTCACTCCACGCACAGAAGAAAAATACAAACTGATTAACGAAGAGTTTGATCATATGATCAAGACTCATAAGATCCCTGTAAGTACAGCAGCTACAGTGGACACCGGGTTGAGATCTCACAGCCATGCCACCTTGTTATAATAGTGCTAACCACTCTCTCAGGAAAGCTGGTCATTTGACTTGGAAGAAACTCGTGGTTAGCTACAGAAGCTAGCATGCTAACTATTTCTACTCCGTGCTTGCTGAAGTGAATTCTGTGGTTTGAGTTTTGTTGCCGTCACCAGTTATCCTCAAACAAGACTAAGAGTCTTGACCCCGTATTCACAAACAGTTCTTTGTGTGTGATGAGAATCTTAACGCAACTTTTCGGGGAAAAAAAAAAAAAATCTGTTAATTACATTTAGTGAAAAATTCCTCCTCGAACCTCACCTACAGTCCAGTTATGGTTTATGTGAAAGCTGACGCTGAAGGTTAAAGTCGCATGTGTTTCTTTCAAATTCTCATCAGAGCATGTTAACTGAGAGCGCACAATAGGTCATGTGTCCGACAAAACTATGCAGAAAACAGCACCGCACAAACAGCCGCACACATTCCCACAGTCATGTACACACACACGTACACACTGAAGAGGACTGTTACATGAGAGCTTGTTTCTCATGAAATGAACAGTCTCCAAAGGCCTGATGAGGTTTTGGATGAATTCTGGGAATCACTGTTCAGCTGAGAAACCTCTTTATATTGTGAAATAAAAGCATTAAATGAATAAATATCAATCCCAATTCTAAAATGATATCTACGATCTATTCCAATGGTATCTCTCTGGACACAGAGAGTTCAAACGGTTCCTGAGTGTCTTATATGAAACAGTGTACCAAAGCTTAGCTACTATAGAAGTGCACACCCACACATATAGTGTGTGACATGCAGATAAATATGACACACACATAGTGAGAGAGTGGTATTAGGCGGAGACTAGAATAGTGACTATTGTGATGGCTGGTTTGCTCAGTGGCTCAGTCATGTTCTCTGGGTGAGCGGCTTGAACAGGAAGGATGGCACCATGCAAATAACAACCTGCAAAAAAATGTAGCCAGATGTAGTATACTGAGAGCATGACAGACAGAGGGAGGAAGAAACGAGACTCTCCGCATGATCTCAAAAGCACAGAAATGATAGGATTCGGAGTGCACTCGTGGATAAAGTTAGCAGTAAAACAAAGGGTTATTCATGATACTAAAAACCCGAAGAGTTGTTTGTGATTTTTGTGGAAAAATACGATAGGGAACACCTTAGACAGAGGGAGGAGGGATAACGAAAGAAAGCAAAACTGAACACATGAGGGAAAGAGGAGACCTTCTGCACAGAACGAAAATATTTGCCTAGCTCTGAGCAAATGATTGCTTCAGCCTTGCAGAGAGAAAGAGAGAAAGACGGGGAGAGAGAGAGACGGACAAGGCTCTCGTCTCCGGTTTCTGCCGGCTGATGCTCCCCCAGATGAGCACTTACGGACCCTTAGGACACATGGCTGCAATTAGGGCCTATTTTCTCCTTATGAAACACAACATGGAGGAGAAAGAGCTCACACTTCTCCTCTCCTCGAGGTTAAGCCACTCATAGAGTAACGTGGTAAATGAAAGAAGATCAGATAAGATCTCTCTCCTCTCGACCTCTTTTTCTCACCAGCCTTGTATCTTTCTCCTCAGTTTTCTGTCTTTTACTCTATCGATATTAGACGTGTCCGATAATGATTTTCCCTATACTTTCTTTTGTCACTGGCATCGTTCCGTGTAGTTCTGTGCTACTTTATTAACTATAACTTTTCCACACGTTTCAGGCCGTACCCCCTTCTAACTATGACATGCCAGTGTCTATCCCAGTGAGCAACCAGATCTACAGCCACCCTGGAGGATCCCTAGGCAACCATAACCTGGTTCCACTATCCCATCACGGCATACAAAGGAACAGCATGTCCCCAGGTGTCACACACAGACCTCCAAGTGCAGGTAACACAGAGACTCACAAATACATACTACACATATACATAGCTACGTGGCAAATTAAAGGAAAAACTGCTGGGTCCATGATGCAACATTTTTATCCTGATGGGCGTGGTCACTTCCAGGATGACTCATCCCCACATCCACAGGGCACTAAAGCTCACTGATGGTTTGATGAGGATGAAAAGGATGTAAATCCTAAGCCACGGCCCTCAAAGTCACCACATCTCGACGCAGATGGAGAGATTTTAAACTGACATGATTTTAGACAGCACTCTCATCCACCTTCATCAAAATCGAGGGAATATCTTTTATAAGAACGGTGGCGCTGTATTGGTGATGGCCGAACTCTTAATGCTGGGTTTTCCTTAAATTTGTCACACTTCTTTTTTTTTTATTCAGTCTTAAATTGATGATGTATGATGACATTTAACCAGGCTACAGTTTGCCATTGATTCCTTTCTATACAATAGGATACTAAGATTATTCAAAAAGAGCCCATATTACTAATCCTGCATATACATTGTAAATACACCTAGTGACATACACTCACACCATCTAGGCCCATTCGCAGTTTTCTCTCTAGGTTTCTGTCTGGCTTGCTTAGGTAAAGTCTTTCGCCCCTTCAGCCCTGTCATTAGCAGTCATGCTCTCCTGATGCAATCAGCCGCCCAGTACAGGAGGGCTGGTTAAATATGAGCTTTGGCCCAGCCCGGTGCGCTGCCTGACCACAACCGCTGCACTGCTGATTTAAAAATAAAAATGTGTCATTTTTCTTGGATGCAGAAGCCTGGTCTCTCTGGCCACAGCCACCAACTCCCCCCACCACCATGCACACGCACACACATACACACACACACACACACACACACACACACATACACACCCCAGCCACCCTAAGCATACTGTTAACAAAAAAGGGCAGTTTCTTGTTCACTTACACTTACACACACTGTTTCTTGTCACTTTGGCTTTTTTTTTTTTTTGGGGATGCCCACCACACACACATAATAGGATATGGCTGAAGATGAAGCTTAATAAATTAGGTCAGAAGGACAGTTTTGTGGTAGGATGTGAATGTCAAGTTCAATGAGGTTATTGAAACACCTCCCCTTCTTTCCTCTCTCTTTTCCTCTGTTCTAGGTGGTCTTATGGGTGCCGATCTCACCACAGGCCCTGGCACCAGTGCTGGTAAGGATGGCATCCCCACCTTCTACAGTATGTCCCCTCTTGTCTTTTACTCACCCACAACTCACATTTTCTTCCAGCTTAAGCAGACTAAAAAGATTTGAGGAAGGCCAGGCTTGTGCTAATGATTTTCTTGCAGTCGTTAACATTCACATTAACAACAAAACCTAGCATACCTGAAATAAATGATGAGCATCATCCGTTATAGAAAGTAATTACCGTGGAAAGAGTTTAATGTAAGTTAATGACAATCATTTTCAATACTTGGCCCATTTTCTTCTGGATAAATAACAGTTGTCGTTACTGTATTATAGGACACTATGGAGGGGGTGTAATCACAAAGCAAAAAAACATTTTGTCCGAATATGACTTCGGAGGATTGGCGAAGTTTTACATGCATGCACTATGAGCTTAGGGCTTTAGCCTCCATGGCAAGTTACATAAATACTAGTAGCCTTTTAAAACAACATAAATAATGTCATGGGCTTTTTTTGTTGTTGTTTGACCCAGAATCTAATTCAAGCAGAATGTAGCAACATGCATATCACTTGCAATACAAGGCCCCTTCGGGTTCTTGATTTCTTGTATGGCATAACTACTAGCATATGTTTGGAGTGCAAGGAAGTGTGTGTATGCCCATAAATAGCTTTTGGAATGTGTGTGTGTGTGTGTGTGTGTGTGTGTGTGTGTGTGTGTGTGTGTGTGTGTGTGTGTGTGTGCATCTAATCCACTTTAAAGGGGAAAGTTATAGTGGATGTGGATACATACTGGGGCTTTGACTTGTGGTTGCCTCAGAGACAGCTTATGCATGCATATGTGTGTTTGTGCATGTGTGTGTGTGTGTGTGTGTGTGTGTGTGGGTGGATGTGTATATGTCTGTCTGAACAGCTCAGCAGTGGTCACCACAGAAGCATGGCTATATTCTATATAAAAATCAGACAGTAGATTCTTGGAAACTGACATGGTGCTCAGTTTAGCCCAGCTGGGTAACCTTGTCTGGCCCTGCAGTGCCCCCAGGGCCAGTGGAGAGGGTTGAGGCCAAGGTCCCTCCGTCTGTCTCCTGTCCTTTACTGTCCCTCTTATACAAAAGTACCTCTTATGGTAGCGGCTCTACCATCCACATTCAAAGTCTTCAGCTGTCCAATGCAACCATTGTGTCCTAGGGAAGCCGAACAGAGGCTGCACTGTAGCTCCGATACAGGCCATCCGATTGGAAACAAGAGCCAGGGAGAAGTCATGAGGCGCTCAAAGACGTTCCATTCAAGTGTCCTCCAGATTAATGGGCCACGACTAGGCATACGGGATGAATATTCAGTATTTTTTTTTTTTACTCCAATTCGCTCTTAGTCATGGCTGAGGTTTTTCATAGCGTGGCATGCCAGCTGTTTAAAAATGCTCCCTGCAGTCTATTTGAAGAGACACACTGTGCGGTTAAAATGGCATTACAGTAAATGATGAATAGCACGAGAGAGTCTTAATCACAACTCGTTTGGAAAATGGAACAATGTCTCTGGCTTCAGCTTTTGCCATACAGTGTGTTTACTATGACTTGATCATTTTCCATTCATACAGTTCTTTATGTGCCAAATGTGGCCTTGTCAGACAACCACAACTTCTGCGCACTGGAATGTGTATGTGCGTTTATTTCAGTAGGTCACATGTTGATCAGGCATGGCAGAAAGGTCAGTTAGACTGTGGAAAAACTATCCGTTTCACATCCTATGAACACATCAGGGAGACATCACGTTTTGGGAACAACTAATGATGTTCCTGCTCACCCATGGCTGATGAGGTGATGTTCACTCAATTAGCAATTGTACTCGAATAATATTGCTTTAGTGGGCAAACTTGGGCCATGGCTCAAAACCTCAAGGCCAGTGGAATATACATCTAGACAGAACAAAAATCCAATATAGTCCATTACGCCAAGACAAAGAGTCAGCACATGTCCAAAGTGTAATTATCCATGCTATCATGGCCACTAGCCCCTGTAGCCCCTTACAAGGAAACTCAGTCCGTGTGCATTAACAGTTAGTCCTCTTCTGCGAAGGCCCAGAAATAGCCTCAGGCTCTTTATCAAAGGTACACATCAAGTCATTTGGGTGGGTGGAGGGGACTGCTGGTATCTGGCCAGCTGTAATTTTAGCACTTCCCCATTGTGAGTGAGAAGGGAGAGTGAGAGAGCGAGCCTACCATTCACTCACAGAGCAACAGAACAGTTTGAAGGTCAATGCCGTGTTGCATTTCTGCGAGATTGGTCTTACATAGCCAACTGTTCTCCAGCTCACCCAGAAATTTCTCGCTTGGCGCTTAGATACAGAAGTGGTGAAGTCCAATAACATCGTTTCAATTCTTATTTTTATCCATGTATGAGCTTTTAAATTGGCCCTCAAGAGCGGTCTGATGTTTGACAGTGGATTCCAATGAAAGGACAAGACATGGCTGATGAATTATAATTGAATTGGAAGTTACTTAGTGGTTTGGTATCGGTGTGTTATCCACTGTGTATTTTTCCGTTTAAAGCTTATGTTAAAGCTTAGTGACTGTATTTTTTGTTTTTTCATCTTTATATATGATTGTCATTTGCAATAAATGACTTTAGCTGTACCACTTTCATTCAAAAGCATAAGTAGCAGCTTCAGAACAATATTCACAACACTCATCAGGTGGTGTAATTGGAGTGCTTCACAAAAACTATATGATTGTTTTGTGTAATAGCCGCCCTCAATTTGAATCTTTTGCACATTGTGAAATTTTGCATGTCTCCATGACAACCAGGCCAAAACAGAGCGAGGCAGTGTACTCTACTCTAGAGGATCTGCAGAACTTTCAACTGCGTACATTTCTATAGTGTGTATGTTTACAAGGCTGACTTACAATGTATCGCATTTTACCTAAACGATTTCAAATTATGGAGGTAATTTTAGGGTGAATACATCTGTTATTGAAAAGGGGAGGAAAGGATGTGTTTTGTCCCCTCTATCTCCCTCCCTCTGAATCTTTAACAATGATCTGTGGTTGTTGAGTCTTCAAGTGTGCAGAAAAGTACTAGAGCCAGCTGCTTGCAGCCTATACTTCACTGTATGAAAGGAGGCAGGAAATACATCACTGCAAATGACACACACACACACACACACACACACACACACACGCTCCTGGTTCCCAACCCGCCTCTCCCCCCTCATTTTCCTCGAATCATACAAATTGCGCTTTTCAGACTTTTCATTTCAAAACAACAAAAACCATTGCCTTCAAATTAAAGAAAGATCACTGCAGAGAAATTGCCGAGGACAACATCTGTGTCTCGTTTTCCCCTTCAGCGTATGATTAGGAAGTTCATTTATGTCTAACGTATAATTCCTGCCCCTCTTTTAAGTGGCAGCAAGTGAAAAGGGCTTCATGTTTTAAGCCACAAAGAAAATGGGATATCAAAAGAAACAAAGACACCGTAATTCTGCCTCTTTTTCCAACTGTAATATATCCCTCTGGGTTTGACGGACTCTATGAACTAACAGTTGATGTAGCAGTTGTAAACTAGCTATTACTAGTGTTATTACTAGTATTATTACTAGCTATTACTAGTGCTATTACTAGTGCTATTACTAGCTATCGCTAGTATTACTAGTGCTATCACTAGTATTATTACTAGCTATTACTTGTTATTACTATCTATTACTACTATTATTACTAGCTATTACTAGTATTACTAGTGATATTACTAGTATCATTACTAGCTATTGCTAGTATTCCTAGTGATATTACTATTATTATTACAAGCTATTACTAGTATTATTACTAGCTATTACTAGCTATTGCTTGTTATTACTATCTATTACTAGTATTATTACTAGCTATTGCTAGTGTTATTACTAGTATTATTACTAGCTATTACTAGTTATTACCAGCTATTACTAGTGTTATTACTGGTATTATTACTAGCTATTACTAATATTAGGTATACTAGGTATGTCTTGATATTACTAATGATATTACTAGTGCCATTACTAGCTATTACTTGTGTTATTACTAGCTATTACTAGTGATATTACTAATTATTACTTGTTATTACTAGCTATTACTAGTATTATTACTAGCTATTGTTTGGTATTACTAGTGATATTACTAGTGATATTACTAGTATTATTACTAGCTATTACTAGTGATATTACTAGTATTATCACTAGCTATTACTAGTATTATTACTAGCTATTACTAGTGATATTACTAGTATTATTACTAGCTATTACCAGCTATTACTTATGTTATTACTGGCTATTACTAGTATTATTACTAGTATTATTACTAGCTATTACTAGTGTTATTACTATCTATTACTATCTATTACTAGCTATTACTAGCTATTACTAGTGATATTACTAGCTATTACTAGTGCTAATACTAGTATTATTACTAGCTATTTCTAGCTATTACTAGTATTATTACTAGCTATTACTAGTGGTATTACTAGTATTACTACTAGCTATTACTAGTATCATTACTAGTAATTGCTAGCTATTACTAGTGATAGTACTAGTGTTGCTAGCTATTACTAGCTAGTACTTGTGTTATTACTAGCTATTACTAGTGTTATTACTAGTATTATTACGAGTGTTATTACTAACTATTACTGGTGTTATTACTAACTATTACTAGTATTATTACTAGCTATTACTAGCTATTACTAGTTTTATTACTAGCTATTACTAGCTATTACTAGTGTTATAACTATAATAATCATTTAATAATAATTTATCAATTTGTATAGCGCTTTTTACAATGGTACATTGTCTCAAAGCAGCTTTACAGAAATATCATTTTTACATTTTTACATTTACAAGCGACTTACAAATGAGAGCACATTCACACACCAATGGTAGCAGAGCTGCCATGCAAGG
>JAFFST010047585.1:14978-24978 GCA_022414735.1 Noturus placidus
TGAAAAAATAATCGTTAGTTGCAGCACTAAACTTGTGTAATCTGTATTATTTGTGGAGAATGGTGCTATTGGTTGTTTTTGATTAATGCCCTGTATAAGTATATGCTTAAGTTATTTTATGATTGTGTGTGTGCGTGCGTGCGCGCGCGTGTGTGTGTGTGTGTGTGTGTGTGTGTGTGTGTGTGTGTGTGTGTGAGAAAAATGTCATATTTTATACCACAGCACTGTTAAAGTCTCTAATCCAGAGCTTCTCAACGTTTTGTAACTAAAGCCCCTCCCCCCAATATTGGGAGGAGAGCCGGTATAATGCTTATCTATTCCATATTAAATCTATCTCTATATAACCTAATCTATAATCTGTTTTTGATGGACGGCTGGATAGATTTTTTGTTGTTTTTGTACTTTTTTTATGTATTTTTTTGTTTTATTGTTTGTTTTAAGTTTTATGTATTTTTATTTTGGTATGAAAAGTCACTAAATTGGGAACACTGGTCTGCACTGAGAGCTAGATAAAATGCAGGCTAAACTCCGCCTCTTTCCAGCAAAAAGAAAATGCAGAGGGAGAGAATGTGGTTTTTTTTATTTATTTTTGTTTTTATGCACATTCTACTGTATTCGAAAAGCAATAAAATACACAGAGTACCCAAATGATGTCTGTGCTTTTCTTTTTCTTTTTTCTTATACAATTTGCAGACGGCTTCCAACCTATGTGTGTGTGGTAGAATTGAGAACCTCTGCTCTAATTTGATTGGCCAGAAGGTGTTGATTAATTTTCCATAACAGCAAGTAGGTTTGTGTGATTTTTTTTTTTTTATACTGATATTTGAGATTACATTGCTACAACATCCAGTGCTATTCATCATGATTATATGCTTTTAAAGGCGCTCTATAAAATAAAGATTATCATTATATTATATTATATTATCATAGTATAGTTTCAAAAATCAAAGTGCATGACAAATGGAGTTATTGACTCTGAAAAGAAAGAACCGATTCTGATTGAATGAAACGAGTCATCAGTAATTCCAGACTTACTTCTTCTACAAATCTACGCAAGTTTGTAACAAAAACCCCCGCCTCTGTTTTTCATTGGCTGCTCGCAAACGTGTACATTGACCCGCCCTCAAACACTACAGTTGAGGTTGCATCCTGAAAGAGTTAGGTTCACATCTAGTTGTTGTTCTTGTCTGTGCTGAAGAAGCAAAACTACTTTGCATGGACTTCAGAAGGATGAGGATGTAAAGCGTCAGTGGCTGGAATTCATTTTAAAACGATATCACAGCAGTTCAACTCGGACCTTCGTTTGTGTTCCCGTCACTTCACTGACGACTGCTTCTCAAATCTAGCTGAAGTCAACACTGGGTTTGCGAAACGATTATTCATTAAACAACCTGCAAGTATGATTCATTATTTATGTAAATATTTTCTAGCAAGTGTTCCAAATGCGTGGTTTTGAGTCGTATACGTGTACAGCCAGTGCACAGCTATTAGCCTGTTAGCTGTTAGCCTCTGCTAACCGGCTAACTTGCATTATTGTCTAACTACATATAAACTTACCACTAAGTGAAGTCCTGTTCTCGTCGTGCTTGCGCTGGTGGTCCAGTTTGGTCTTGCAGTGCATCACTATCGGACTTGGGCTCAAATTGATGAGGTAGAACCGACATTATTACCGAGCTGAAATTCGGATATGGTAGTGGGCGTTTCCTTTCCGAAACGCACTGTAAGTGGTAGCCCAATCACAACAGACTGGGACATCTGACCAATCAGAGCAGAGTAGGCTCTCTGAAAGGAGGAGTTTAGAGTGAATGGGTCCTTGAAGGACTTATTTGTGACCCTGAGAAAAAGAAGTGATGTTACTTCTGAGCAAATTAAAGTGTTTTTTGACCTCGGATGCATGCAACCCTATTGTATGAGACCTCTAAAACAAAGCATAATGGGTGCCCTTTAGGATACTTCGTTCTTCGAATCTCATGTGCTCTCGGCTCATGTGGCGATGCTGCACACCCATTGGTGTTTTATTCTTAGAGCAGGAGACAGTTTTGAGTGAGTGGCTGATATTTGTATTGATCTCTGGCATTCTGTTTTATATTTAACACTACATTTGCTGGTTTGGCTGGTTTCACTCTGAGCATCCCAGTGATGGTGGAAAGGGAAAAAGAAGCTTTTTCCATCATTCTGCCAAATTCAGAATGGAAAAGTCATGCTTGTCAAGAGCAGTTTATCTCCATTTAATTTCCACAGTTGATATCATTATTGTTCCTAGTCTCTAGGTCAAGTAGGTGAGTTTGTATTTGATTCTGTGTGCTGGTGCTCTGTAAAGTGCAGGAAGAGAGGGGGCAAGAGCTGCTTTTGTACTGGAGCAGATCGCTTGCCTTCATTCCTTGTGCACTTTGCCACGTCAGCTCTCAGCCGTGTGCTGACCACAGCAAGCTGCAGTCCGTGCCTGTAAGGGCTACTGAAGAAACTTGATACATGGTGTTTAAATTCAAAATCATGCGGTGTTGAATGTGCCCATCTCAAGCAGTGGATCATTCATGCAGCACTGCTACTGCATTCGAGTCTAATTTCTTGGAATGAGCTTTAACATTTAAAACCCCACTGTTAAGTCGAGAGTGACCAATTTTTCCAAATTTGTGTGCCTGTGTGTGTGTGTGTGTGTGTGTGTGTGTGTGCCCTGTGATGGGTTGGCATCACATTTAGGGTGTCCCCTGCCTTGTGCCCCGAGTCCCCTGGGATAGGGTTCAGGCTTCTTATCTTGTGTAGGATAAGCGGTAGGACTGTGACTGTGGCCATGGCAACCAAACCACTGCAAACGATGGTCACATCACACGCCACGTTAATGTTTCTGCTTGAGTGAGCACTATGGCAAGTACAATGTTTTGTCTACAAGTGTAGTAATAATAATAATATTATTATTATTATTATTAATAATAATAATAATAATAATAATAATAATAAAAGTCGCCATATTACTTTGTATTATAGACTATCATATAGCTGGATATTTTATGTTAATACACAAATTACGTAATCATAATCAAACACCTTGTACAGCATTGTCTGTTAGTATGGTGCGGGTTTGGTAAAATCCAGTCAGGTGAATTCTGCAATTTCACATCGAGTTCTGATGCTGCGATGTATTTTGTTGGGAAACACAGTGTTACATCGGTGATCTGGGAACATTTTTAAAAAAATAAGTGTTAACACTAGCATACACATCTCAGGAGCCATCTCCAGGCATGTCACCCAGCTGTGTTTTTATTTATTTAATTATATATATATATTATATATATACACACACACACACACACACACATGTATATATGTACAGTATGTATGTGTGTGTGTGTGTTGCTTCCTTTTTTTGTAAGTCTGTCTTGCATCAAACCCAGCAGGTAGATGTCTATTTTAACCAGCCCATGTGTGCTGTACAGTGACTCATGGTGTGAGTTTATTATTCTCATATATGTAAAACGTATGTAAAACATTTTCCAATGAAAAGTTTTTCTTCAGGGAAAATCTTCCTTTTGTGCAGTGTGTAAATAGAACATGGATTGTCCAAAGCCATCTGTGTTGTGTATTCCTCCTGGATTATAAAACATAGGTTTTACCTATGACTTAAAAAAAAAAGGATTACACCAAGAAACTTCCAAAACCCATATCCCTCGGTGATGAAGTTTGCGGTTAATTTATTGTTCTGTGAAATTGCCAGATATAAATATCTAATATTGAGGTCAAATGAAGTTTTATTCAGTTTCTCTTTAGATGGGTTGCGAACATCACAAAGGTCAACTTTTATGGAATAATTTTTAGACTTATAATTTCCAAATAGTGACAAAAAACCCCATTTAAAATCTGTTGAACATGCCAGACACATCTCTGTCACTGGTGTTGGACTAGGGGACAATGTGACCCCAGTCTACCTTGTTATTTTTCCTCCTTCTCTTTCATGTTCCACTGGTTTAGAAATTGTGATCCTCAATCAAATCTGAGGAAAGGAAATGAAAGCCACCACATCTACAGTTTCCTTTGTGCAGTGCATGAAGGATGTTGCTGTCTTACAGCCAGGTTTATATCAGGTGAAGGTAAAAATACTGCTCAGGGGAAGCCCATACAATCTCTACTCATCTTTTCCATAAAATACATTTTCAACTCCATGCTTGATTGACTTGCACCAGATCGTTCCTGAAACTGAGATGCGTACTTTACCCGTAATTGTCCCCCCCCCCTTTTCTTTTCTATAGTTCAGTGGTCACGTTTGTTCAGAGTATATGTGTAAAGATCAAAAGCAATACATCCTATTATATAAAATCAGCACAACGATGCATTTAAAGTGCACTGCCTAGACCTCCAGCAGCTCATCTAACGATCCCATGGGTGCCTTATTTCACGTCCCAGCAGCACTGCAATACAGATGCTTTATCTTTTGCTTCCAGGTTGAGTTGTCTGTCCCCAGCACTGCTGGAAGAGGCATTTTCAAATTTCATGGTGGTGGATAATTGTGTGAAGGAGTTAGAGTTCAGAGAAATGAATGTTGCTTGTCATGTATTTTATTATAATTTTTTTTATATATAATAATAACTTTGACATGCTGGGAATCCTGTAGCAATGCTTTTTTAACGTGAAGTCAGAACACAGGCTTGTAAGTCTTTCCAAGCCACCAAAACCGACTGAATTAAAACCTCTGGCACAAATCATGTTTTGCATCTTGAGTGTGAGGAACATGGCTGCATGGCGCTGCATGGCGCTGCATGGCGCTGCATGGCGCTGCATGGCGCTGCATGGCGTAGGGCGGCTGTGGCTCAGTTGGTAGAGCGGGTTGTCCACTAATCCACTAATCGTAGGGTTGGTGGTTCGAATCCCGGCCCGGGTGATCCCATGCCGAAGTGTCCTTGGGCAAGACACTGAACCCTAAGTTGCCCCCGATGGCAAGCTAGCACCTTGCATGGAAGCACATCCTCCCGCCGAGTTCACTGTGAACCCTCACGTTGTGACAGACTGTTATAAATGTGAGTGAAAGTGAGGAAAGTTGCACAGCATTTCGTTCCTTTACACTACATTTGGGATAAGGACAACTAAGCGATTTGGGATGATTTAGTTGGGCTTGGATGTTGTTGTTGTGAGAGGGTTTCCCTCTAACCACCCTACCTCATAGCCTAGGCATGTGAAGAATGAGAGATTGTCACCTGCAGAGATTAATCAGTACTTGTCAGATATTCCTGCAGCTCCTTTAATGTTGCAGTAGGTCTCTTGGCAGCCTCCCTGCTAAAATCCTGTCTTGATAACCTTTTATATTCATAGCCCACATTCTATTCTTTCATGACGGCCACGGCTTGTCTCCATTAAGAATAAACTTGTCCTCGTGCTCTTACCTCTCATGAAACTCTGTTTGCGCTCTCATCAACTTCCTTTTCAACTTATTTATTTATTTATTTTTTTATTTATTTTCGACACTGGGGATTTTTGTGGATAAAATAATTGTTGCACACAGGAAACCGATGCAAATAGTGGTGCATGTAATCATGAGCCGATCCTTATATTATTGTGCTGAATAAAAGGAGGCAGAGAGCCCTACTGGACCCACGGGCCGTTGTTTGTCACCTGAGTTATATGAACGACATGTTCCTTTCCACTGTGGAAATGTTCCTGTGCATGCTATTTATCATTCTCTAGTGCTTCAGGGCCAAGATGATTATTGGTTCAGTTATAAGCATAATTAACATTCTAATAATGTAATTCATCATCCCAGGACCCAGAATTCGCTCTGGGTGTTGTGGTTTAGAAAAGTTTAACCTAAAGCCAGCACTCTCAACTTGGGAAATTATTATGGAATAAACTTTATTAACAGTACACCGTCCATAATTCGAGAGGAGTTTTAGACTCTTTGCGAGGGTGATAAACGTAATTGTCCCTTGAATAATTCAGCAATCAGAATATCCTTTTAAGATGTCATTAAGATGCTTTTGTCTTTATTTATTTATTTATTTATTTATATAATTATTCCGAAATCTGCTTTACTATTCATGAGCACTTACTTGTAATACCATGTATGATTTCTTGGTTTTTTGTCCTTTCTTGTTTGCTGAATAGAGGATAATGTTTCAGTAAACCTGAATCTCGTGATATGGCTAATCCACATGACACACACACATTCACACACAATGTGATTCTGGTATCACCAAATATATTTTCCATGAATTTGCTTCATTAATCACCACTATCTTTTTGGGGGGTTTTTTGTTTTGATTATTTGAGTGGAGATGCCATAGATGCCGTGTGCCATAGTTTATCAGGTTATCTGATCGTGAATTCTCTCACTGGATCATCCTCTGAAACCTGTCCCACTTAAAAGACATGTGTTTTTGGTGCAGCAACAGGAATGCTACAGGAAGTGCACAGCTACCGTTTATTCAGATCTAACTATGCAGATTCAGCATGTCCTGCATTAGCAGTAATTATGCTGCCTTCCTGTACTCTCAGACACAGAGACATTCATTCATGTCAAAGGGAGCATTGGAATAAATAGCTTTTTGACAAATGACCTTCACTTTTCATCCTAGTGAAGATAAGGATGGTTTCAGTTGATTGAGGGTCATTTATTTATTTATTTATTAATATTTTTTAATCGGTCTTCTTTTAGTGGTCAGTGATAACTCTATGCACACGTCTTGCATCTCCATGGGTTACATTATGTTTATAAGATTTTACAATAAGACAAACTGTTATGGATCCGCTTAACATTAGTGATGCACTTTAATGCGAAGAATTAAGACTCCTTCATTAGGACTTTGCAGTTGGAAATCGAAATATCAAAACCGATTTTTTTTTTTTTTTTTTTTTTTTTTTTTTTGGTTATACATTTAAAATTTTTCACATGACTGCATATGATAAAAGGATTTCCTGTTTGTTCATCAACATATTCCTCAGCTTTCCTGTTTTATATCAGCACAATCCAGAAAAAGTCACAGCGTATAGGTATACATAATCCGATGTTGGGCTCACGGTGGCTTAGTGGTTAGCACTTTCGCCTCACACCTCCAGGGTCGGGGGTTCGATTCCCACTGTGGCCCTGTGTTTGCATGTTCTCCCTGTGCTGCGGGGGTTTCCTCCAGGTACTCCGGTTTCCTCCCCCAGTCCAAAGACATGCATGGTAGTCTGATGGGTGTGTCTGTAGTGTATGAATGTGTGTGTGTGAATGTGTATGTGATTGTGCCTGTGATGGACTGGCACTCTGTCCAGGGTGTACCCCGCCTTGTGCCCGATGCTCCCTGGGATACGCTCCAGGTTCCCCCCCGACCCTGAAAATTATAAGCAGTGTAGACGATGGATGGATGGATGGATATTCCCATGTATGGTATGAAATGCATTGCTCTTCCATGACTTGCACTAACTAACTAATGACTAACTGTCATTGGTTATTGCACTAGTGATTTTTCATAATTGAAAGCTGATGTAAGTACTTTGATTGGTCACTAAAATCCAGGAGCATGCCCCAAACCTGACTGAGAAACACCTTTTATTGCATTTTGTCAATAGAAGGTCCAGTAAGAAAGCAGAGCTTTTCACATGCTGTTCTAGCAGATGCTTATTGGAATTTGAGGAGCAGGTCAGAGAGGGTCATGAGAGCTCTTTTAGCTCCGAGTAAAGATGAGCTGAGGAGATCACCACTGGATTTGGTGGACTGAACCATGTATGGTGACATTTATTTCTACCAAGGAGTCATTATGATTGTTAGCAATGAAGATTTTCAATTTCATTGGTTAATGAAACTCTTTATGACTGGCAATTTATTTTAATTGATACTTCCTTTATATCCTGCAGTGGATATTTAATGAAGCTAAACATTTTTTATACTAAAATCTTTGAGGATCAAAAATGATGTGCAGTAGCTCTTACAGGTTGTTCAGAAGTTATTTAACCCATATGGTGTAATCTAGTGAGAGGTCCTGATGAGCTGTCAATCAATAACGTCAACAATTTAATAAGCTGTTTAACCTTGTCCTTCAGTCAAAGGTATGGTCTGCACTTATATAACACTTTTATCCAAAGGAGCATTGGAACCAAGTGAAAAAAGGAAACATGAAGGAAGTGTGCGGAAAAGGATTTGTTTAAGTTGTAAGTAAAAATCTGTCCATGTAAAAAGGTACAGTGGTGCTTGAAAGTTTTTGAACCCTTTTAGAAATTGTTTACATTTGTGCATAAATATGACCGAAAGCAACATCATATTCACACAAGTTTTAAAAGTAGATAAAGAGAACCTGATTTAAACAAATGAGACAAAAAAAAAATATACTCACTCATTTATAAGTTAAGAAAAAACTATCCATTATTGCATATCTTGTGCAGCAATAACTGCATCTAAACGTCAGCTTGGAGAAATTTTAACCCGTTCCTCGGTATGGATCAGCTTCAACTCTGAGATGTTGGTGGGTTTCCTCACATGAACTGCTCGCTTCAGGTTCTTCCACATTTTGACCGGATTACGGTCAGGACTTTGACCTTCTTTATTCTTCTTGAACCGTTGTCTGGTAGAATGACTTGTGTGCTTAGGGTTATTGTCTTGGTGCATGACCCACTTTCTCCTGAGATTCAGATCATGGACCGATGTCCTGACATTTTCCTTTAGAATTCACTGGTATAATTCAGAATTCATTGTTCCATCAATGATGGCAAGCTGTCCTGGCCCAGATACATCAAAACATGATACTACCACCACCATGTTTCATTGGTGGCATGAGGTTCTTGTGCTGGAATGCAGTGTTTTTCCTTTCTCCAAATATAACGTTTTTCATTTAACCAAAAAGTTCTATTTTGGTCTGCTCAGTCTTCTTCTGATGGTGGACTCATGAACATGAACATTAGCCAAAGTGAGAGAGGCTTTTAGTTGCTTAGAAGTTACCCTGGGTTCCTTTGTGACCTCGTGGACTATTACACGTCTTGCTCTTGGAGTGATCTTTGTTGGTCTTCCACTACTGAGGAGGTTAATAATGGCCTTAAATGTCCTCCATTTGTACACAATCTGTCTATATATATATATATATAGACAGATAAAAGATGAAAAAGTTGGGACAGTATGGAAAATGCTAATAAAAAGAAAGAAGAGTTATTTGTAAATGTAGTCCATCCATCTATCTATTTCTCCCATGCTCATAATTATTGTAGATACAAATGTCTAATTTGAGATTGCCTTTATTAATGGAAGACTTGGTACATCAAAACCATAACATAACATGCAGACCCAATAAAACACTTTAAGGTCCTACAATGGCATGTATTTTAGTTCCTAAAGCTAAAAACCTGCCTGTGTTTTCAGCATACTGAATAAATACCATTGAAAACCTAGCTAACATGCTACTGACCCTCCCACTCCAGATGTCCTCATGTTAACATGCCCTCCCACATGACCCTCCCACTCCAGATGGTCGAAGATCTTGAAACAGAATCCCAGTTAAGCACTGTGTCAAATCAAAGCAATCTTGATCTGATTGCCATCTAAAATTGCTTTTACTGTAATCCTTCTTGGTAAATGCCATGGATCACTATACCATGAGCAAAGCTCAACCTATACAGGCGTTTTCTAAAGAAGCACACATTCCCAGTTAATGTTTTTTGATTAAACAAAGACAGATATCTGTTAAAATCCGTGTGGGCCCTTCAGGTTTCCTTCCAGAGCATGGGCCAAAACTGGTTCTCTTTTTCTGGCTGTCAGTTAAGCTTAAGTGTGAGTGCCTGGTCTAGAAAATCCAGCTTTCTTCAAGACATCTGGATGAGAAAGAAACTGCCGTAATGATGGAAAATACGACCCCAGTTCCGAAAATGTTTGGGACAGTATGGAAAATGCTAATAAAAATGAACAGGAATGATTTTTAAATGTACTTTGATTTGTATATAAACAAAGAACGTATAAAGACGAGGTATTTGATGTTTTACCCAATCAACTGAATTGATCTTTGAAGGTAAATGTTTTTATTTTGAAATTGATGCATGCAGCACGTTCCAA
>JAFFST010047585.1:29978-35432 GCA_022414735.1 Noturus placidus
GACTGATCTGGTGTGCCATTTTAGCCGAGAGATCTCCCAAAGTCTCAAGCATTTTATTGAACAAAGGTTTTGAACATATTTAGTTCGAGCTAGGGCTGCAACTACCAATTATTTTGATAATCAATTAATCTGTCAATTATTTCTTCAATTAATAGATTAGTCGGATTAAAATGGCAATTTTTATTTAAAAGAAAGCGGCTTGAATGCTTATAAATTATGCAGTTGTAGACTTTTGATTTATTTATTTAAAACATTTTTTAAGAACATCAAAATATTTATTTTCTTTATTTATTAGGGAGACACTTCGAAATGAGCAGAAAAAT
Source organism: Noturus placidus (assembly GCA_022414735.1). Taxonomy (NCBI): domain Eukaryota; kingdom Metazoa; phylum Chordata; class Actinopteri; order Siluriformes; family Ictaluridae; genus Noturus; species Noturus placidus. The sequence goes on from JAFFST010047585.1 coordinate 30,302, forward strand.
ACCCTAGATTCCAATATACAGTGCCTTGCGAAAGTATTCGGCCCCCTTGAACTGTTCGACCTTTTGCCACATTTCAGGCCTCAAACATTAAGATATAAAACTGTAATTTTTTGTGAAGAATCAACAACAGGTGGGACACAATCATGAAGTGGAACGAAATTTATTGGATATTTCAAACTTTTTCAACAAATAAAAAACTGAAAAATTGGGTGAGCAAAATTATTCAGCCCCCTTAAGTTAATACTTTGTAGTGCCACCTTTTGCTGCGATTACAGCTGTAAGTCGCTTGGGGTATGTCTCTATCAGATTTGCACAGTTTTATATCTTTATGTTTGAGGCCTGAAATGTGGCAAAGGGTCGAACAGTTCAAGGGGGCCGAATACTTTCGCAAGGCACTGTACCTAGATGTAATGTTGCAATACAGCAAAACCGAGAAATCATGGGGGGTGAGGGCAGTACAGGCACCGTACAGGTCTAATATTAGCCACGTCTGACATGCATTGATAAATTTAATTTCATACTAATGAACTCGAATATCGAGGCACCCTGCGAGTCCAGCCAAGAGCGTGTGAGCTGGGGGATCGGTTGAGGTTTCCAGGCACCATCAGTTAATATCAGACAGTAAAGAGCTGGTAATGCAGTATAATCACAGTCCCCATCACTGAATATTGTGGCAGTGTGAAATAATGTACAGATTGCTTATTGTACTTATTTAATTCAATATTGATGATTTGTTTAAGCTCTCGTGTCTTTTGTATATTCTATTTACATATAATCAATAATCCCGAATTACATTAAAGTGCGTATGTATTGGCTAGGGAAGCCGTAAGCAACCATGCATTATCATTTTTTTTTCTTTTTTGTTTTCTAATGATATATATACAGAAGAAGCTTGGCGCAATCCCGCAGCATGATGTATGATCAGATCATTTTTTGCTTTGATCAGGGACTCACTCAAGCTGAAACCGCTCTGTTTGTAAGTGATTGACAGCTTCCACTTTAGTGTGTGACACTTGAAGGCGACAGCCCTGTCTCTTAATGCGGAGATAAAGTCCACCTCTACAGCAGGCAGTTATTACATTTGCGGTGGTGATGACGATGATGCAGCACCGGTTCCGTTCACAAGGTGCAAGGTTTTCTCGTGTTGCGATGATGTCGTGGGAAAACAGCTTTTTGTTACGTTGAGAAACATAAGAAAGAAAGAAAATGAATAAATAATGCATGGCTGCTTAGGGCTTCCGTACTTTGCGTGCTTTGCAAGTGGTAAATAAACTTGACTTGATTGACTGTTTGTGGCTCAGCGCAGCTCCAGTCAAGTGCTTGGCGTTATTGTAATCCTTTTCACTAGCTCAGTCATGTAATAGCACATGTTTGAGCTATATACTGCACCGGCTTTGGCCCAACCCTGAATGCTTCATTTCAGCCTGTTACACTGGATTTAGTAGCATTACGTTAACCAATCCATCAATAATGTTGTGCAAGGCATTTAGTAAATATGAGCGATCAATATCGGCACTCACAGTGTAGTAAGAAGAATGGGAAGTGGTTGTCTTTTATTTATTTATTTTTTCTTTCTTTCATGGAGGAGTCCTTATTTATAACCTATCAATCAACTTGACATCTGTAGCGCTGTTGCTCTGTGACGTCTCTTGTATGTGTTGTATTGCTATGTTGCACGTAGTGAGGGTGAGTAATTTGATTTTGCAGTGAGATCTTGTGCACGCCACTGAGGAAACAGTCATAATGGCCCGGGATTTAATGTGACTGATTTAATAGATTGTCAGTTTATATCAACGTCATCCATGTGAATCATCATCTTTTAGTTTCCAGTGTTTCACATGGCACGCTTGGACCTCTGTTAGCTGAGCGTTTTGCTGATGGTGTTCCAGCGTTTTGTAATAAACAGGCTCCTGCTGTCCGAAAGAAGCTCTTGCACACTACATCCTCAGAGTTCTCGATGACATTTTGATTTGAGCACAGTTTCCTCTCCTGTGACCAGTGCGTCAAAATACTGTGAAGGGGGTAGCTGCAGCTCGCTCCCAATCTCTGCATTCAATTTGGCCCCATTACTCCTGGAAGTGGCTGACAGGAGCAAGGCTGTGTGCTGAGAGGGGCAGGGGAGATTAAATCCAGCACTTATGTGTATTCGCTAAATCACAGCCTGAGGACGGCGAGATTAGTCCCTCGTCACAGAGCGCTTTCACACACATGCTGTTGCTCTCTTAAACACTCTCAGGTGCCTTAACCAGGTGACCGGCTCCAAAACAGCCGCTATCCTGAACTGTTTTTATTTCACAATCATCTGTTTTTGAAAAATCGTGATATGAGATTGAAATCGATTTAGAATATCAAATCAATTCAGTTTTTTATTTGTAGAGCGCTTTTAACAACGGACATTGTCCCAAAGAAGCTTTACAGAAACATATAAATTAAGAATATAGATTTAAAATGTATGAATTTGTCCCTTATGAGTACGCCAGGGTGATTGTCTAAACTCCATGAGATGATATGAGGAAGAAACCTGGAGAGGAACCAGAGTCAGAATGGAACCCTCACTCATCTGGGTAACACCGGCTAGTGCGATTATAAATAAATACACCCCTTCTGTAAATGTGCTACGTGGTCAAATGGTGAAATTGTGTAATCAGGAACATTTCATTACAGTTTTTACATGAATTCTCCACTGTTCGCAGATGGAGACTTGAGTGCAGAAGTGTAGTGCTAAGACAATTGTAGTCCTAGCCATAATGGCATAACTGTTCATATGAACTGAGGTCCATAGCCATCTTTATGGTTTTTCAGTGATACCATCCTTAGTAATCTCTGCACCATGTTGAGCCATCCTCAGCAGCATGTGATTTCCAATTGATGAACACTCCAACCAGAAGAAGGGCATCATGATGGATCAGGCAGATCCAGAGAGCAGAAGGGGTCAAGATCACTGGTATTTCAGGAGTATCCTGTGCAGAAAGAGAGAGGGAAAGCGATTGAGAGATTATTAGGTATGCTTATTGTTCCGTAATGGTCAAGGACAATGTACTTTGTGTACGTGCAAGCACGGACTCCGGCGAGACAAGCTATGGCAGCGTAACAAAAACGGAGAGCCAGAAGGTAACACTGATATGAGGGCTCCCTGGGACATAAGACTGCCAGACACTCCACCATCAAATGCCCTCCTGTCATGTCATGGATCATGTTATAGGCCATGTAATAGACCATGGCAGATAATGATTGCTAGTTTTCACAACAGTTCTGCTTCTATACACATTGTCACACATTGTTGCTGTGTGTATTGGTGTTGGACTTGTAGGAGACTTGGCACTGATGTCGTTTTCATCTGGTTTAAAAAGCTACACTGATAAAAACAGCATCGTATTACAGACAGTACTATAACATTGCATAAAGCAACATGGTTGCCACTGTTTGCTTAAAAAGCTTAATGGTCCTTGCATTTATCTGCATACTACAGGTATCTAGGTAACCACAGGTGTAGAGTTACAGTTTATGGTGTGCACATTGTAGGGCTGCTGATGAAACATCCTAGCGACATGCATTTAATATCAAGATGTGGAGTGCAGAGGAATGAATAGACTTCTTTTTCTGTAGCTGGGTGAATGCAAATAGCTGATGTATTTAAAGTGTGTCGTTAAAGCAGCTATTCTGAGTCTATTGTACAAATTCTATTCTACTGTCCAGATTCTGTTTATTGCTTTGTACTTTGTTGTCCATTTTGCACAGCCACTTTTTCTAATTTCTTGCACCTGGGAGTTCGAATCCTGCCTCCGTCCTGCATGCGCAGAGTTTTCATGGTCTCTCCGTGCTTTGGGGGTTTCCTCTGGGTACTCCGGTTCCTTCTCCAGTCCAAAGGCGTGCATTGTAGGCTGATTTACATCTCTAAATTGTCTGTAGTGTGTGAATGAGTGCGTGTGCGCGATTGTGTCCTGCAAACGTATTTCACTGATGTCATCCAATGTTGCACCATGACTTGGAGAATGCTTGTACTTGTTTACGGCTAGAATGACCAGAACACTCTCTAATCCCTGATTTCATTTCTAATCTAGTATTTACATAATTAATACATAATATTACTTTAACATCACCTACTTTGAATGTATTCCTGGCCCGATCACACTGACCAGGCCAACAAAAGTACTTGCTTTCTTTTTTTTTTTTTTTTTAAATACAATTGCAAGCTGCTGAATGTTTTCCCCTCATTTTCAGTGCTCTATCATTTATTTTTGAAGCTGTTAAAGTATCTGCAGGTTTGCTGGCAATTTCTTAGTTATCGATTATATTGATATTTTATTTCTGTCACCTAAAGAACCAAACAGTAATTTTACCATGAAAACAGTAGATAATTGCAGCCAGTAACATGACAAAAGATAAATGCAGTCATTAAACACTACATTTTCCCCATATTTATGAAAAATGATGTAGCCTAAAAGTTTAAAAAAATATATATAATTTGACAGTATTATTCACCTTACAAACTGATAAAGCAGTTCTTGTGTCATGATTCTAAGGACTCTGGACTCCATTTCCCATCAGCCACCGCAAGTCACATGGTTTTCTGCACCTGATTCATGTTTTGGTTAATGAGCACTGGGGTGTATATATAGTTGGGTTTTGCACTTAGTCTTTGTCTTTCGTTAATTGTGTGTTTAGACTCCTGTTTGTGTTTCGACTCCTGTCCCTGTTTAGATTCCTGTCTCTGTGTCCCGTTGTCGGTGGTTAGTCCTAAGGTTTGTTTCATGCTTCTGTGTTTAGATAGGTTAGTGGTTTTGTCTTTGTTTTGAATTCTTATATAATAAATATCGTTAAAAATCCAGCGATTGCATCCGCCTCCTATACGCGAACGTGACATCTTGGTTATGGTTTTCTGAATTTTATTCAAATGCTAATTGAAAATGCTTATTCAAACATGTACTTTCAGTTGGATTTCACTTATGAATGAGCATAATTTGGGTCAAAATACCATTTCCAAAATGTTCATGTGCAGTGTTTAAATTTGTATGATTCTGTCTCATATATAATGTGTGTGTGTGTGTGTGTGTATGTGTGTGTGTGTGTGTGTGTGTATATATATATATATATGTGTGTATATATGTATAAATATTTATATATTTCATCC
>JAFFST010047586.1:1444-11818 GCA_022414735.1 Noturus placidus
AGAACCCCTTCTCTACATGCATACACTGTAATGTGCTTTAATGGTGCATGTGCACAACACTGATACATTTCATGAAAGGTTTGTTAAACCGTATAAATCAGACGAGAGAGAGAGTTGTGTATTGTTCAGTTATATTTATTGTCAATATCATTTATGGATGTCATTTTAATGATGTCTTCTGAAACTGGTACTTCATTTAGCGGTACTTCTCAGACAGAGCAAGGGCCAGGCTCTGAAGAAACTTGTCAAAAGACACATTAACTTCGGGACTGAAATCCGCGGGGAAGAACAGAGCAATGCTCACTTTGATGGTCTGGGACAGGAGCTATCATGGAGTAACACAAACAATATTTTAATCAGTCTAACTCCATTATTACAATACAAACTATATTAAATTAAACTCAAAACATATCCGTATTCATTTCCTTACCTTGAAATTAACAGGGTCAACACGGAGCTTGAAAGCATGAAGCTCGCTCAGTGAGCTTAGAGCTCCGGTAAGATCGTCAAGGTGGCCAACGGCTTCTCCAATTTTCCTTATAATAACGGCTCCGTGCTTTTTCACTTGGGCTGATCCGTGAGAAAGATCAGACCAGTGAGAGAAGTAGGTCTTTGTCTGAGGGTAGACCTCAAACAGCCTGCATAAAAAACACATCAAGCAAATAAGAAACATATCCTTCAGAAGGGGGCTAATACTTAGCACATCAAATTATTGTCCAGTCAGTAAGAGCAATTAATTTACCTGCCAAGTGCCTCGGCGCCAATTTTATCCGCCTTCGGAGCGATCTTGGCCCAAAGGTCTTTGACGACGGCTTTGTCTTTAGCTGAGAGACTCATTGCGGCCCTGGTCTGTTTTTTTACCTCTAAAAAGCTGTCAAGAAAAGAATTTTGTTGGTGTTCGTCTGCATGCCGCTTTTTATTGAGTCTGATATCAGGCACACCCTGCCATATCAAATCTAGGCTCCACCTCTTACATAAACTGGCTAGTCAGCTTTGGGACTTCTCCAAAAAATTACAGCATATAGAAAAATAACCTCAGATAACTTTTAGGTGTACAAATGTAGTCTACATATGCAAATAAGATGACCAAAACACATAACAATACTTTATAACAATAACAACGGTTATTATTATTATTATTATTATTATTATTATTATTATTATTATTAGTTGTTATTATTATTATTTTTTTTATTATTATTATTCATTTATTTATTTATTTATTTATTTATTTTTTTAAAGAAAATGAAGAAGAAGAAGCACAGTATTATTTAAGTATTATTTAGGAGTAGTCTTAAATTCATCAAAGGTGTAATATAATAAAAATGTTTTGTTTCTCTATTTGTACTGAATGCTATTTCAGTTATTTTAAAAAATCTATTGGAACTACAGGGTGTGGCCATCTGAAATTTTAGATAAAGTGTTCTTTCTGTCCTATTTTTAATAGGCCTAATTCTGACATTTATATTTAAAGACGTGAAATATTTTAAGTAGGCTGTAGTATAGTGTAAACTATATTCATATATACTTAGGCTACTTTAAGTAAAACTTCAAAAGTGACTTCAGGCTTTATTAAATGCCTCTAGCTTCATTGGAATTTTTTTGTACATTCAGTTTTTAAAAATATCTGATCATGCAGATGAGTAGAAAAGGAAACGCCCTAAATACCCTACTACTAGCCAAAAGGGTTGGGTGCTTGGCGCAGCGCCGATCAATTTCGAGCTTGCCCACTTCAGGAGCTCGTCCAATCAGTATTTTCCTTCAGTCCAGGGAGGGGATTTTCAGCGTCAATAAAAAGAGCTCCGCTACAAAATAAGCAAAGATTCGTTCAGAACAGGTTTTGCTCAAGAATTAAAAGAATTCACTAAGACATCAACATGGTTCATTGGACAGACGCCGAGCGCCATATCATCGCTGACGTGTGGGGAAAGATTAACCATGACGAAATCGGAGGACAGGCCCTGGCCAGGTAGGCTTATGCTATGTGAAAATTCGAGATACATCCTAAAAATTTCAGTGTCGCATGTTTCTCTTTCGGTGCGGTCTGCAGATAACACATCTGTGTGTGTTTTTGTCTAGACTTCTGATTGTGTATCCATGGACCCAGAGGTACTTCTCTTCCTTTGGTAATCTATCCAATGCCGCAGCCATCACAGGAAACCCCAAGGTGGCTGCCCATGGAAAGGTGGTCCTTGGTGGTCTGACCAGAGCTGTGCAAAATTTGGACAACATTAAGGGCACGTACACTCAGCTGAGTGCGCTTCACTCTGAGAAACTGCACGTGGATCCCAGCAACTTCCTGGTACGTCTGACTTCAGTAACTGCAGAATATATATATATATACACACAGCTATTTACATTCAGTAATGGTAGAGTGCAAGCTCCAGTTTATGACATTATTTTTTTATTTGTCTACTTTCAGCTTCTTGGTAACTCCTTTACCGTAACTCTGGCCGCAAATCTCGGACCCTCAGTCTTCACCCCTGAAGTGCACGAGACTATTCAGAAGTTCCTGAATGTCGTCGTGGCTGCTCTGTCCAAGCAGTACCACTAAACACGCACCATAATCTAAAGATGTGCAGGTCTTTCATTCTGTGACTAGAACATGAAATAAAACATTAAACAACACGTATTCTTTGTATTGTATTCTGTTGAAAGCCATGCAACTAGTTATACTATACATTGTGAAACGCATGGAGACTGTAAAATGCAATTCTGAATCTTTAGAATGTGAGAAGCTTAAAAGTGACTTTTTTTATAAGGACGCAACAAACATCAGCTCCCTTGTACATCCAGTGGCGTTTACAGATGACATGGGATTATTATCCATGGGTCTAGTGCTTCAGTAAGATTCCACACCAATAACCAAACAAGCAAATAAATAAAATTAAACTGTGTACGTGTGCTCATATTGTACGTCTCTGTCGATATGTTAAACTTGTAACCGTTGTTCGCTTAACCAATAACCTATGTTGACTCATAAACATCTATACTTTTCACAATGTAGAAGTTAAAGCAACTACACTAGACAATTTAAAAAAAAAAATCATATTTAAGGAAAGGTTACACGTCTTTCTGTGGGAATAATAATCGCTCTAATACTCGACTAATTCCTGAAGTCCCTGACGTATTATTATTATTATTATTATTATTATTATTATTATTATTATTGTTGTTGTTGTTGTTGTTGTGATGTTATTATGTTATTAAGTTATATTATTATTATGTTATTATATTATTATATTACAAAAAAAGGTTGCACTTTAAATGCAATTAATGGGCATATATGTCTGTTAGGGAATGTTTCTACCACAGTGAAAAGGGGAAATGGATATTCTGAATGTAGTTTTTTCATATTACTGTCATTACTGATCATATACGGTATTATTTAACATAACCTAAATATGTTTTTGGTATAAATTGCAAAGCTTTGCACTCGAATTTGTATCTGAATGTCATTTATTTGTGCACCTCATCTAATCTAAATTAAGATATTTTTTATTTCTCAATCATTCATTCATTGACTATTTAATACCCGTTCATCTACTGGTGAGACATATAAACACGGTCATCGTCACTTTATATATATATAAAAAAAACATTTATAGAAACGATATATATTTTGTGGAGCATGTCTGACAAAACAGTCTTTGTAAGAATGAATTTATTCCTTTTTATTTGAAATTTGTTCATATGTTGATTTGAAAACAATTATTCCCCGCTTAATCATCTGTATTTATCAGCAAGTGCTGCAGACACAGCGGCGAGAAACTTGTCCATAGCAATATGCACCTCTGGAGTGAAATCAGCAGGAAAATTGATGGCGAGGGTCACGAGAAAGTTGTGAGATAGAATCTGAAGCAAAAGATGACAAAGAAATGTATGAACAATACATTAATACCTATTTGGTTTTGTAGCAATATATGGCGGCAATTGACCATATCTTACCTTGAAATTTCCTGGTTCTACGCGTAACTTGTAAGCGTGCAGATCACTTAGGGCACTCAGACCACCGAAAAGATCATCGATGTTAACCACTGCATCGTTCAGTGCGCCAATAACGGTTTTACCATGCTTCTTTACTGACTCAGATCCAGGAGAGAGGTCAGGCCAATGACTAAAATAGATTTTGGTCTGAGGGTAGACATGAAGCATTCTGTTGTGAAGGGCAAAGTGATCGGTGTTCATACGGCAAAGTGTTTGATTTTTTTTCCTCTTTTAGTTTTGGCCACTGGTTTAATTTACATAAGAAATTATATTTTGCAGCCTTACCTCACCAGAGCTTCATGGCCAATAGCGTCAGCCTTTCCGGAAAGTTTACACCAGAAAGCCTTGACCAGGGATTTATCTATATCTGTCAGACTCATTTTGGTATTTTCCGGCTTTTTAATTAAAATAGAAGAAAATAAAACAAGTTTTGGAGACGGATTGGTATTTTATAGTTCCTAGACGTGCCACACCCCACGACGTGGTCAAGCCCACCTCCGAAATGCTAAATCACCAAGGCCATGCCAATGTGCAGTGCCTGATGACCTTCATAATAAATGTACATTAACACTAAATTCAGTCAATAGTATTTTTTTTTTTTTTTTTTGAGAAAAAAAATCATATTTGGTCAATATAGCCTTCTGAAAAACGTAATGGACATAATGTGTCAAAATATTAACATGACAAATCATCAAGATATAGATGATCATCTAATTCAAGATCATATCATTGTTTATATATGTACATTCATATATGGATTACTTTATTAATTATAAGATCAGGCCCCTGGCCCTGACAAGGTAAAGCTCTGTAAGCACTAGGACTTCATAAACTACAATGTCAATGTCTATTTACTGGTGTATAACACATTCATATTCACATTCTTATTCATATTCCTATTCTTATTCATATTCACATTCTTATTCATATTCACATTCACATTCACATTCATATTCACATTGATGTTCAAATTGAACATCAGGTAAGTCTAATAAGTATATTTTGTCTGTCCATTACCATGCATGCTAGATTTCGCAATTCACTGTATGAAGAGCAAGGCATGTAGGCTGATATATAAATTGATTAATATAATTTTATTATTAGTATCTTTAAGAGGAGCATCATAGCATTGAGATTTAACAAACAAATCCCTCTGTTACTCTCACAACTTTGTTTTTGGTCACAATGTCACTATATATTATAATGTCACACTATAAGTAGAGAGACCAACCTTATACAGAAAGCAAAGAACACTATATCCCTGCTTCTTAATCATGGATTTTCTATTTTCATGTATTTCAAAGATCAGTCTGTGGAATAAAGTTTTGATTTACGCACTACTGGTTATGACATATGATGACATATGATGAAAGTGCTCCTGAAATAAAATGTGTGTTCCAGAGCTTTTTGTACCTGTCCCTTAGTCTTATTGGCAATGATATGTGATACTGTATCTAAAAATTATTTTAGTGATTGATTGACTGTGCAGTTAAATGTTAATTAAAACCATATACAGTAAGTCTTGCCCCCTGAGACGGGTGTTGCTCTGCAGCAGCGGCTCCATTAGAAGCAGTAGCAGCTTGTTAGCAACAAGGGTTTTCAGTGAGTTTTGGTTGTGCATCACTGTTCCTTTTACGAACCAAGAAGGTGGAATTTGTATGAAGTTCTGGTTCGTGACAGACAGTTGGAGGAGTGTTTTATGAACTTTGGACTCCTCAGTGTAGGAATATATTGCTTCTTCAGATTGAGCAAGAATGCAGTTCCATCTTTATACACTGCTGGGATTTCACCATCAGTACGAGAAAGTAAAGGGCTCTCATTTATCACTTTGCTGTTCTCCATATTTAGCTAATATCCCAGGTTTGTATAGCATCAAAAGCAACTGACATTTGTGTAAGTCAGTCAAGCATTTCAATATGACCAGAGCAATATCACCCTGCAGCTATCGTCTGGTTCCCAATAAATTTAAGCAGGGATTAGCCTGGCTAGTACTTGGATGGGAAAATTAAGATTGCTGACAGAAGTGTTATTAGTGAGGCTACCAGGAGGTGCTCACCCTGAGGTTTGTGTGGGGACCAATACCCCAAGTAGAGTGGCAGGATGCTACACTGTAAATAAATAAATAAATAAATAAATAAATAAAATACCACCGTCTTTCAGATGAGACGTTAAACCAAGGTCCTGACTATCTCTGGTCATTAAAAAATCCCAGGACCCTTCTAGTAAAAGAGTAGGGGTTACCTTGGTATACTGGTGAAATTCCCCCATTTATCTCTTTGAGGGAGGTTATTAGGGGGCCTTTATCTGTTGTAGCACCCTAATAATCTCCAACCCTGAATTGGCTACCAATGGGCTAATTGGCTACCTCTCCACCAACAGCTGCTGTGTGGTGGGCATTCTGGTTCACTATGACTGCCATCGCATCATCCAGGTGAATGCTACACACTGGTGGTGATTGAAGTGACCCCATACAATGTAAAGCGCTTATATAAATTTAAGGAACTATTAATGTGATGTCATTCTGACTTCCTGTTTCAGAAGGAGAAGGAAATATGTCATCATATACATTCAAAGCTAAGAAGTCAATTTATAGAAACTTGAAGTGTCTGTGGTGCAAACCAAATTCTAGACAGCACTAGATTTAAACTCCTTCCACTGTATGGTTCAGGATCAACTTTAGGATCAACACTCTGGCTTATGATCGAATTTACAGTACATTGAACAACTGTATTATTATTATTATTATTATTATTATTATTATTAGAATTATTCTAGAATTTTCTCAGAAAAAAGATTTCCAGTTCCCTATCTGGGTCATAAGGGGCGCACGTTGGCTTAGTGGTTAGCCACCTCCAGGGTCCGGGGTTCGAGTCCCGCCAGGGCCATGTGTGTGCGGAGTTTGCATGTTCTCCCCGTGTGTCGGGGGTTTCCTCCGGGTACTCCGGTTTCCTCCCCCAGTCCAAAGACATGCATGGTAGGCTGATTGGCGTGTCTAAAGTGTCCGTAGTGTATGAATGTGAGTGTGTATGTGATTGTGCCCTGCGATGGACTGGCACCCTGTCCAGGGTGTACCCCGCCTTGTGCCCGATGCTTCCTGGGATAGGAAGCTTCCAGGTTGCCCGTGACCCTGAAAAGGAGTAAGCGGTTGAAGATGGATGGATGGATATCTTCATCATAAATAATGATACAAAGGCTGTATATAACCCCATGCTGGGTCATAATGAACCAAACATAAACCAACAGTGTGTGGTCAAACTAACCCAAAGTGTTGAATATCGACCCAGCAATGGGTTGCAGAAATTACTCAAATAGTATTATATTTAAACCCAATTGAGTAAAGATTCTGATTATGACATGACATTATCTGTCTTTAATGGTTGGTTTTCTTCTTCTTTTCCTAAGCAGGCTACTATAGAGACATCTAATGTAGTGGTTATAACAAGCATTAATCCAGTTCATTTGATAGTGACGCCTGAGATTGGGTCGTCTGGGGATACAAACCCTGAGTCAAATGATTAAAAAAAACATACCGTACTGGGATATAGCTGATAATTAGACCCAGTTAAAATGGGTGTAACTGGCCGAAGCTACTCGATAAAAAAAGAGGCGTGCCTAATCTAAAATTAAAATGCAGCCACGCTAATGTTCAAACTCAAAATCTATACGTGTGCCAATACATTAGGATAAGGTTCGTTAACTAAATATAATCTTTTTATTTGTTTATTTATTTATTTTTAGCATATTATACTTTTATTGTAACCATTCGATCAACCGACAAAAATGATCTGAATACATAAATAAACATTTGAATAATTCATAAGCTACTGTTTTTTTACGACTAATATGTCAATATATCACAAACATAATATATTTTTGCTATTAAAAGAAATGGAACCCTATGCTCATTTTGCTAAATGTTAATAATGTAATAATTCCATTTAATATCTTTCATGAAACCGTGGAATGGAAAACCATTCCACCGGTTGTGCATTACTTGTCTCTCATTACAACTTGTCTCTACGTCTTGTTGGGGGAGGAGATGGGGAGTGAATTTAAACTCACTGAATCACTCCATCAGCGCAGTCAGCACTGAAAAACTTATAAATAAATAAATAAATAAATAAATAAATAAATAAAGGCGGTCATTATGGTCTCTTGGTCACAGTCAGAACGGAGTGCCATTGTAGATCTCTGGAACAAAATCAGTATCGATGAGATTGGTCCTCAGGCCCTGGCAAGGTAAAGCTATCTGATAACCCTAAATTTTACTGGTGTATCAAGCCAGAACACATTGCATGATTCTACAATTATTTGACTAGTACATGGTTCCGATATTCTGTTTTTATTATTATTATTATTATTATTATTATTATTATTATTATTATTATTATTTGTGACAGAGTGCTGATTGTCTACCCATGGACCCAGCGCTATTTTGGCAAATTTGGAAATTTGAACAGTGCAGCTGCCATCCTGGGGAACCCTGAGGTTTCTGCCCATGGCAAAGTTGTGCTGAACGCTTTGGACAACGCAGTGAAGAACCTGGACAATATCAAGGAGACCTATTCGAAGCTGAGCCAGCTCCACTGTGAGATTCTCAGAGTAGACCCAGATAATTTCAGGGTACGTTGTGTCTTCCCTTTAGAAAGCAAAGTAGATTGTCTTTATTAGCCTGTATCATCTACTGCTTTATAACATGGCAGTTCCTCCGCAGCTTTTTGCCGATTGTCTCACCATTGTGATCGCGAACAAATTCGGAGCCGCCTTCACCCCTGAAATTCAGGCTACATGGCAGAAGTTTCTGGCAGTCGTCGTCGCCGCTATGAGCAGCCGCTACTTCTGAACTTTCCGTCAAGACAGGTGCAACAAATAAACGTTTAAAAGAGCCATCTGTATTGAGTAAACATTTTTCCCCCACAAAGCATTCGAAGAATAACTAATGAAATGTCGGTTTTATTATTTAATGATTGCCCACTTTACTTATGTGATTCAAAGTGGAAGAGCTTGATAAAAAAATATCCTTCATATAATATTAGTAATCATTTTTTTTTAAATAGTTATTAAATGTATCTATCCATCAGGTTACATTAAATTTTTTCATGTGAAAATTAAGATCATTTGGGTTTATGTCATGTGTAAATTGACATGTTAAGTGAGCATATGTGTGTGTGTGTGTGTGTGTGTGTGTGTGGTTTTTTTTTAAACACTTCACAGTGTTGCATTCCATTTACTGTAGGGAAGAGAGGGGTAACTTTCACGTTTGTAAGTTCACATCTAGTCACACTGTTCATACCTCCATCACAGCAGACATTTCATTCTTATTTATTGTGTCTTCATGTTCTGAGGTCAATTTATAGTGCACATGTTGTCAAATTCACTGTAATCTTAGGTGAGCATAATTTTATTGTCTTATTTTTTTTTTACAACGTGTAGAAAATAAACTTTCCTTTTATACTGTAGCTGCAGTTCTATGTCATAATTAGCACACATGTCAGTGAAAAAGTTGTCACATCGGTCACATGACCAGTGGTGTATTCTGCGTATAAGTGCTCGTATCATTTCATACATCGAGCTCCAAATTGCTTGCCAAGTGGTAAGGGCCCTTAGAGGTCACATGGCGAGTCATGGACATCAACTATGAGGTAAGACGAATGGGGTTTACTGCCTCAACCTCCTCAAAACATGGAGGGAGGCGGTTCACTTGGCTTTGGTGACAGTCATTCCAGAGAGGAAGGAGCTAGGACTGGAAGTAAATCTAAAAACAGTGGCTCAATCCGGAGACCACCTCTCCCCATCCCAAGTCATGGTGGTTGCCAAGTTGAAGGCAGAGTTGTCCGATGTTCTCGTTTCGAATCTCATAGACCACCACATTGATATGTCCTCAGAGGTGGTGGTTCACAGCCGCTCCTACCATTTGCCAAGCACAAAAAACAAGTGTGGTCAAGATGAGCTCAAGGCCATGCTCGATATTGGGGTGATCAAGGAGTCCCACAGTGACTGGTCCAGTAGTTTTGGTTTCCAAAATGAACGATTCTGTCTGGTTTTGTTTGGACTTCAGAAAAGTCAAGGTGTCTAAATTGACAAACTGCTCAATCAGTCAGGTGTGGCTTTTATTCAACACTGGATTTGAAAAAAAAAAAAAAAAGGATATTAACAGATCCCCTTGACTCCAATATCTCATGGAAAAGAGTCTGTCATTGTTCAAGCCTCTGTGGCAGCTAGATTTGCTGATGGTCTATGTATGAAAATAAGGTTTTGCACTTTTGAACTGGGTCTAAAAATTAATATACAGTACTTCTTTTCCTGAAGCTACTCCTTCTCATTCGTGCTGTACTAGGTATCCATTAGGCAATAATTAATATATATATATATATATATATATATATA
>JAFFST010047586.1:33840-45880 GCA_022414735.1 Noturus placidus
AAGTTTGAAATATCCAATAAATTTCGTTCCACTTCATGATTGTGTCCCACCTGTTGTTGATTCTTCACAAAAAATTACAGTTTTATATCTTTATGTTTGAGGCCTGAAATGTGGCAAAAGGTCGAACAGTTCAAGGGGGCCGAATACTTTCGCAAGGCACTGTAATAGCAGTTACTAGTTTGGCAGGCCGTGCATTTCTTAGGTTCTCTAGATATTAAAATAATTTTTTGTGCATTTATCAACCTAATAGATTTTTTTTTTGTATCTTTATTAAATGAATGTTTGAATCTGTATTTATTATTTAATAAATAGATCACTTTAGTCGTATTAGTGACACCTCTGTCTTGTGCTAATTCCAGATCTTCCCTCTAATGAAACTGCATTAACGCAGAAGGTGATACAGTACAACACATAGGTTAAGAGATAATTAGTGTTGGATGCACACTATAATGTCAGTGAAAGTCAGCTTAAAATGAATAAGTTAAATACTGAATAATGAGCGAATTGACGGCATAGCAAGTTTTAGAACGCGATCAATGGTCTTATACTGCCATCTAGTGGTAACGATTTCTGCAAATAGAAGAAGTTTGCTTTTGGGAAAGGATGCGAAAACTTTTTTCAGGCAGGGACCCCATTAAAGCTGTGAAACATTTACCACAGACACCTCAGTGGTAAACTTAGTTCAACTGTTTAAATATTAAGGTACTTGTTTAAATTTGCAAAATAATATTCTTGCTATTTATTGAAGCCTGTTATATTTTATATAGCTTTTTATTCCTGCAATTTCAACTGACAGAAGACATAATTATACAAAACTTTGGTAATGGTAGGTTGTGATTTTATCACTGTAAAAATAAACAAATAAATAAATAAATAAATAAATAAACAACTAAAAGAACAGTCCCTGCCTATGCTTCACACTCCCCTGTGTGCACCCAGACCTCACTTTGATAGCCAGTGCTTTACTGATTTAAATTTTGGCTTGCCAGATCTAATGACTGCATTTTTGTCTCGTTTCTTTCAACAACAAAAAAAAGGTTTGGTTTTTAATAAAATGACTTTTGCGCTTTGTATCCAGCATCAGTAGATGAAACAGTACTTCATTCGTGCAGCACTGTGAGAAAACTCAGTTGCAGAATATTCTTCTCACGTGTGATTAAGGCTTACTATATTATTTTTTCTATCAGTGCAAGTTTTTATGTTTGTGATGACTTGCGTAAACTCTTCCTTGGTTCACTGCTACTTTCACAGGTCTTTCAGATTGCTGCTCAGTTGGTATACTGGGGTAAAGCCATCATCGTGTATCCACTCTGCGAGAACAATGTATACATGCTGTCTCCACACGCCAACATATTTCTGTGAGTGTAACCTGCCTCTGCCTATTTCGACCATCTTTAAGCCTTGTAATTGTGCCCTGCAGAAATGATTTAGTATTATAGGATAAAATGCTTTTTGACTGCTATGAGGCTTACTTTCCCCCCCACTCACTTGAGAGTGCTATAGATCTATATGGTTGAAGTCATGTCTCATTCTAGGTACTCTCCACTGGCAAAGCAGTTTTCCCAACAGTTTCCTGGTTATGACCTGCCATCCATACTAGCCAAGTTCTCCCTACCTGTATCTCTGTCTGAGTTCAGGAACCCACTGGACGCTTCTGTACATGAGGTTTGTATTATACGAGTCATTATGGCTGAGATAAAGCTTCTCTCTCAGTTCTTCTTAAGATTACTATTTTATCATGTACAACAACAAAGATCAGACATGTACAACAACAAAGATCAGACATACACAACAGGCCGAGATAGCTTGCACAGCAATGCAGTTTGGATGGTAAGAATAGAATACAACGTATTTTGAAAACGTATCACAGCCAGAACAAGTTCTAAGAGCATCCGGCATAAAACCTGCATAATTTAGCAGCTGTGGCCATACACTGCTGTGACACCCTGCTGAGTATAGAGTAAAATGAAGACGTGGGAGGTAGGCTTTGGAGAGTGTGATTTTTTTTCTTTTCTTTCTTTTTTTTAATAACTGTAATGCTTTTTAGCACTTTATTCACCAACTCAAAGTAAAATCAAAAACACAAGCACACATGGTTCTGCTTTGCTGCAGCTCGGCAGGGGGTTCCCCTTTAGTGCAAGACACCTTTAAATAAACCAACATTATCAACATCACACACAGGTGTATGCTCATTCATGGAATTACTCAATCCTCCTTACCTAACACAGACTCTGCCCTCCATTCACAAACGTTGCTCGAGCATAGCTGTGCCACCCGTCCGGTTCAAGGGACTTTAATCTTGTTCCTTATCTATACATGCTGAGAGTAAATGGAAGATTGTGGTGCGCTGTGAACACATTTGTTTATACTTGGTAATATTAGCTTTGGATGAGGTACCTCATGTTGAAGTGTGCGTCTCTTGGCACAGGCACAGTTGATCCAGATGGTGGTGTGGATGTTGCAGAGGCGGCTGCTGATCCAGCTTCACACCTATGCATGCCTGCTTGTGCCACCCAGTGAGGAACAGCCATACCCACTGGAGGACGAGGCGCAGACGGTGAACCGTGTGGCTGGACGCAGCCTCAGTACGCCCACCACCCTCAGTTTCGGCTCCCCAAGTAACGTGGGACTGTTTCAGCCTTAGTTCATTTAGTATAATCAGTGTAACTCTCTCCATTTCAAGAAGCCTAATCAATCCTGTGCATCCTTCTCTGTCACTAGCCAGCAGCGATGACATGACACTGACAAGCCCTAGCATGGACAACTCTAGTGCTGAGCTGGTGCCAGGGGGAGACTCTCCACTCAATAAGAGAATGACCGAGACCTTATTGGCTAGTCTGACCGAACACGAGCGCCATGCCATCCTTAGTGTTCCTGCTGCACAAAATCCTGATGACCTGCGCATGTTTGCTAGGTATCATGAACAGTTTTATAATAATGTTTTCTTTCTCTTTTGAGTACAGAATCTGAGTGCTTTAAATAAAAGAAAAAAAGGACTTAAGATTAAGCACGTTCAAGAATCATTGTACAGTCACTAATCAACTGGGTATAAAATCCATGAGAACGAATCATGAAAAGTACACTTAACAAAGTTGATCTGTGTAAAATCATGAAGTTGTAAATCCAAGGTGGAAATCTTTGCTCAGCAACTGGAAATATATCTGAATATTATGCATTAACGTTCAAAAGTTTGGAATCACTCATTGAAAATCATATTTTCCATGAAAAAAATGAACCAAATAAGTTGGAAAATGAATATTAGAGAAAAATTATAAATAAGGGTTTCTGCTTGAAATAACAATTGCGTGTGTCAAACTTTCATCAAACAGTCCTCCATTACTGACCTGTCTATTTGGTTGAAGCAGTCTTCATCAATTTTGCACCTCCCACAAGTTGGATTGGCTCGATGGGCATTTTTGCTTTTCATACCATCTGTTCAGCTGCTCCCAAAACAGCTCAATATTATAATATAGATTGTGCTGGCCAGTGCATTACAGACCGAATTCCAGCTGACTGCTTCTTCTCTATATAGGTCTTGCATGAATTGGGTCAACATCTTGTTGTAGGATGACATTTGCTCCAAGCAAGCGGTACTTTCCACAGGAGTTGTAAAGTAAAATGGAGTGATATACTTCCTTGTTCCAAATACCTTTCACCCTGTACAATTAACCCACTTTACCAGCACCAAAGCAACCCTGACACATTTCTTCCATGATTGTTTGTGGCATCAGGCTTAAATGTGTCCATCCATAGCACTGTTTTCCAGTCATCCTCTTCCCAATGTCTGAAAATATTCATGCAGAGATCGTTTGTTTATTGTGCAGTCCCAGATGTGGCTATTTTATTTATTTATTTTAACTGTACCTGAAAGGCTAGCATCCCAGACTTGACTACTGAAGATGAGACTGGTGTTTTGTGGGTATTATTTAATAAAGCATCTAGCTGAGGACTTGTGAGGTGTGTTTCTCAAACTAGAGACTCTGATTTATTTATCCTCCTGCACAGTTGTGCACTGGGGCCTTCCACCTCTTTGTCTAGTCTGGTTAGAGACGACTTGTGCTGTACTGTGAAGGGAGTAGTTATTAGATATCTTCTAATTTCTTGGCAGATTCTCGCATGCAATAGCTTTCATTTCTCAAAACAACAATTGACTAGCTGAAGAAAGCTCTTTCTTTCAGGCTGTTTTGAGACCATAATGAAACACACAAATGCTAATGCTCCAGATACTCAAGTAGCCCAAAGAAGGCCAGTTTATTGCATCTTTAAATGGCACAATGTTTTTCAACAATTGTACAAGGGGTTGCTTAATGTTGGATTAGCCGTTTAACATAGCTAAAAAAAAAAAAAAAAGTTAACACAGTATGCCATTGGAACACAGGATTGTGGTTGAAAATGGGCCTTTGTATGTCCATGTAGATATGCCATTAAAAATTAGCTGTTCCCAAGGTATTGTAATAATTTCCAGGTTCCAGTATAATAGTCATTTACAACATTAACAATGTCTAGCCTGTATTTCTGATCAGTAAAAAAAATATTTTCTTTCAAAAACAGGGCAATTTCTGAGTGATGCCAAAAGGTTGAATGGTGGTGTACATTTGGAAATGTTTAAATGAATATTTCTCACCAAAAGATCTGGCAAACCGCGAACAGAAGCTTGCATTATGTCTCCTGTGAGCTTTTGTCATTTGTTTGCTTTCCAGCAAAAATGATTGATTAATGTCTCCCACAGATTGCTACACTACTTTAGAGGGCATCACCACCTGGAGGAGATCATGTACAATGAGAACATGCGTCGCTCCCAGCTAAAGACTCTCTTTGACAAGTTCCGCAGCGTTTTAGTGGTTACCAACCACGAGGACCCCATCATCTCGCTGTTCCAAACACCACCCGAGTAGCACAGGCCAAGCACCTCATCCACCTTCCCGAACCAAAATTGACACTGAACTCATATTTATTATTATTAACTATATTCTCTGCATGCTGGCAGTACTACTGACCATTTTAGTGCTTTAAATGAGATCAACACACCGTTAAGATGACGAAAATGAAGGAATTCAGTTCACAAGTCATGCTTAATATGCTTTATGTAGCTTTTATGATATAAAAAATATTTTGTCTCAGACCATGTGGTTTTGTAAGGATGAAAAATTTTGGAGTCCTACTGTATTGTGTGCCATTGGACAACTGTAAAATTAATAGTTTGTTTTCTTTCCTACAATGGGATAAGGGGTAATCCCTGATGTGATACATCATACTGTCAAACAAACTGGACCAACAGTTTGCGCCATAATGATCATTCCAGACCCAGAAACTGGAGACCACAAGGGTTCCAGTAAGCAAAAACAGAATGTGGGTAAGAAAAGGAAAAGGTAAGTGGTTAAAAAGATGCTAAGCAGTTTGTCTACAAATCTCTAAAATCACAAGACGCACACCCAGACCTAGAGATTTATTAAAAAAAAAAAACACTTTCATGTGTGCTAATGCTTCCACATCTTAGTGGACTGCTCCTGACATAGCAACATTAAGATTTTTAAAGCATCATAACGTCTTCCCGTCTTAGTCTAATGGGACTCATTAACTTCCTACTGCTTGCTCTCAGCCTCTCTGTTCACCACACTAACACAAGGGTGACCTCGCAGGTAAAATCGCAGTGGTTTGAAGGCCCATTCTCCATGGGACTCGATTCCAATCCGAGGGGCTGGAACCAAGTCTCTTGCTCCTGGCATCTCCCACTCTGTGTCTGTCTCTAGCCACACATCATCAACTGAGGCCAGGTCCCTCTGGTCGAAGCTGCGCTGGATATCCAGGGCCTGGCACAGCTTAGATGGGCCATTACATAATTCTCTGTCCTTCACCATCTTGGCACCCTCTTTACGTTTGGACGCCCGCAGCCTCCTCATGACATCCTGACCCTGTAGGGGCTCCAGCGAACGTAACAGCACGGCTGCCCCTTCCCCTACATACATACAGACAAGCAGCAGTTAACGTGATTGTCTCCTCATCTTACCTAAAGCATAGTTAAGTTAATAAAAACTTTAAATACTTTACAACCACCGAAACAGCACAAGCGCGTGCACACATCACAGTAGCACCCTGAATGGAACTTATTCTATGTATTTGTGCAATTTCTCAACCTTTGTGGGTTTGACGTTAAAGGAGCAGGAAGCCTCACCCTGGCTGGAGATATTCATGCAGAGATAGATGCCATAAATGGGGTAGATGTAGATGGTGCCAGGCTTCATGAACATGGCTGCGTTTCTTTCTGTGCGCTTGCCACCAGCCGAGTGCGATGCCTTGTCTTCCCCGCCCAAGTAGGCCTCCGTCTCCACCACCCTGCCTCTCAGCTCCATGCCGTCAGAATGCCTGCGCACCAGCACCTTACAAACACACGTTAGATTTAATGGAAAAACACTTGGTTAACCCTGCAGTGCAGTCCAGTGAAACGCCCCTCATCCAATTCAGAGAAGAAATGAACACGCGCAAGCTAATAATATTGTCAGCAGGTGGTGCAACTGTCCCATTATTCTATCTAAATGCAGGTAAAAGTAGCTGCAGTTTGTGCTGTTTATGGATAGGTTTGGAACAACTAGTAGGTCCCATTCATCAGTCCCTCCAGAATTTCGCGAAATGAGCTGAAAATCATGCAAATTCCATAATTCGCATGCAAATTCCAATTTTTTAATTAGGCCTACTACAGATTTGGGCCAAGACGCTTCATGTGACATCACAACGCGCATTCAGCCAAAGCCCCCTTTGATTCACATGCGTCGAACATGAGTACAGTTAGAAGGTATCATTTACCAACAAACATCACTGCAAAACTATTTCGTGTGCTTGAAAAGAAAAAAAAAAAAGACTGCAAAATCATGTACGGTAGAATTTATGCCATCTTTGATAATACCGATACAGCCAACAATCGCTAAGGACAATGTATTAATCTCAACCATAGAAATTCTGATATCATTGTTCATTGATACTTTTGGGTGTGTATGTTATACCAAATCTGGGAATATATTATGGAATCCTGCACTTTTCCGAGCAGTCATTGAAGCCTAGTTTATACTTCTGTGTTAAATTGTATATAGCCTAGCAACTCAGTAAAAAATATAGGCATCCATAATTAAATGACAGAACTGTGGATTTAAACGCTTTGAAATTGAAGTGCTTCGACATATGAGCCACTTGAGACTGCTGATTACAGAAGACGGAAAATGCTTTCTGTAAGAACTGACATATTTAACCCAGAAGTTTCCTTTCTTTTTTTTATTTTTTAATTCTCCCCAAGCATCCACACACAACATCCTGAAATGCAAAGCATGCATGGGTTATCCCATATTTTAACAAATTAGAAAGGCAGAATGGCATTCTGTGTAATGAAACTACTAGAGTGTAGAATAAGGCCCTTCTTCTCTGACTGCAAAGAACGCATGGTCACATATTACAGAAGAGTGCGGGGGTCTGACCGTTCTACAGCAGGCCACCGACGTAATTGGTTTCATACGTCTCACACCCATGCTCTTTAAAGCTCCAAGCAGTCTTAAATTGCAAACCATGGCATACTTCCAGACAGAGAACAGAAAGTTGTGCCACTGATTACTAATTTGGTTGGCATTTCTGCTTAAATAGTCTCTGAATGGAAATAAACACTATGTTCACTCTCAAGTCTGACCAGAAATCCTGCCTCCAAATTGAGTATACATGAGGCACGATACTCAGATTATGAGGCGCTTCCAGAACATGCCGAGTCAGTACTGCTGCTGTAATAAAAAGAACAGCAAGAAAAAGCATGTGTCTACATATTTGCTGTGGCATTTAACTATCTCTAGAAAAGACCTAGAAACCATGATTCATGCTCTTGTTACATCACGCTTGGACTACTGTAATTCTCTGTATGTTGGCTGTAGCTCATCTGCAGCTTGTGCAAAATGCAGCAGCTAGATCTTTAAATGGGACCAAAAAGTATTATACTGTATCCACCACTCCCACTCTGGCATTTCTTCACTCAATTGTGTAGAATTCTAATGCATGTATGCAAAGCTCTTTGCCTTTACTCTCCTACTAGAGAGTAGGAGACCTGCCATAAAACATGACTGTGCTCTGGGTGTGCATGATTTTCTGATCTGAAGCCCTGGAATGCGTTTGGATCAGAACTCGAAATCACCTTGCACCTTTTCTGCAGACAGAAGAGTGATTTATTTCTAAGGTCACCTGCCATTTAATCGTCATATGGTGTAACAGATGCAAAAATGTGCCACTGTCCGCTGAATTTTGTGCAGTCTCATAAGCCCATGTTCCTGACCTTGTTTCTGGGGTAACCTGTGTACACTTCAAGGAAAACACGACAATATGCAGGACAAAGGGGGTGTTTATGCTTTATTGTCTATGTTGATGCTTTATAACAAATGGGCATGCTTCTCTAGGCTTTTAGATTGTTTAGTTAGTGTGCTAGATAGGTAAGGTAGCTCGATAGACAGATAGATCTACATATACACATGAAGATCTGGCATGAAATCATTTCACCTCATCTCTCCGTTTCGTTTTGTGCGTCCATGGCAGAGTGGATATTATTTTTGCTTTGTAGATATAGAAAAAGCTCGTGGATGCACTTGAGTGGAGTTGTTTAACTCAACAGATCATTGATGTAATCATGTTTAAGATTGTGTGAAATTGACAGTGTTTCTTTAAATGGGCAGGCTTTGAGAGTCAGTATATGCGTACCTGGTTCGTACAGAGTATAGACTACTCGGAAACTGCCAAAACGTGTACCTATCTTCAAAGCAATCCCTAAACAAAGCTTATGTTCATCATTATTGATGATGTTAAAGGAAATCAATAATCCCTGAATGTGCCCAACCTTTTCGATATATGCTTCAAAGCTCTGGTACACAGGGTCCCCATCCTGGTCATGGAGTACCCTCAGGACTGGGGTGCAATACATTATGGTGTTTTCCCAGCTCTAACACACCCACTTCAATTCAGGAAGTCTGGTCTATCCTAAACTGTTGCCGCAAAGCTGGAAGCTCACACTTTTACCGAATGTCTTTATATGCCGTAACTTTTCAACTTCCCTTCACAGTATAAAGTAATAATGCCCCTGTGCACAAGGCAAGCTCCATTAAGACATGGTATGTTAAGGTTGGAGTGGAAGAACCTGAGTCAGGGGCGTTAGCTGGTCTGTTAGTCATCCGGGGCTGAGGCAACATTCTTCTCCATAAAAAAAGTTTTAAAATATACTTCTCAAAAGACTTGGACAAAAAGTTGGATTTATCGTAAAACTTGCCTCGGTTGTTATTACCGTTTGCATGACTACCAGACCGATAAAATATCAAACTTTTTGGCGAATAAACACGAGACTAAGCTAGTTTGGTGTCGCTACCCAAGGTGAGGCACAGCTAAGCGATCATTGTATGGGTTTAGCTTCTACAGTGCCATGCAAAGCACGTTAGCAGTTATTCTCTGCTCATATTACATTAACGTAACTTAGAACTCATATAGACATTTACATGCCTTGTTTTCATGCTCAGCATGAGAGGACGTTAGGGTTTCAGTTTCAACCACTGTAAAGAATAAAATGGACATGTTATTTTTTCCCCTAAATGACTGTATGAGCTAGTGTTTGGCAGAATTGAGAGACTGTCAGCCAATAAGACACAAGTATTTCCACACATTTTCCTGTAAACCCTGTTTGATTGGTCTCACCTCCGTTCACTGAAGATACAAACTTACAACACAAACAATGACAAAGCGCAAACAAAGTGGAGAATTCGGGGCTAAAGAAAAATATCTTTTGGGCTACAGCCCCAAATGCCCAGGCTACGCCCCTGACTCGAATGTCCTGCACAGAACCCTTACCTCAACCCCATTGAGCATCTTTGGGATGAACTGGAAAGCCAACTGCACCCCAGACCTCCTCACCCAACATCAGTGTCTGATCTCAACCTCACTAGTGCTCTTGTAGCTGAATGAACAAAAATCCCCACAGCCACGCCCCAAAATCTATCAGAAAGCCTTCTCAAAATAGTGGAGCGCATAATAACAGCAAACATGGAATAAATCAGGAACGGGACATCCAGCAAGCACATATGGGTGTGATGGTAATGCGTCCACAAACGTTTGGCCATACAGAGTATCTGTTGGGAGCTGGAAAATGAGCAGAAAGATTGGTTTGGTTTGATAAACACTGCTTCAGTTGTCATTAAAAAAAAAATGATAAATTAAAAAAAAAAAAAGCCACAGAATTACCATCACTCCCAGTGTTAAATCCTACAAGCCTAGTTTTACCCATTTCACCAGGGAGTTATCGATAAACTCAATGCTTACCTTACCCAAAAGGGCTTTGGCTAAATCAACACATGGCTGGTTAAAGAAGGCAGAGCTCAGCCTGGTCCCATTATCAGCTTTACTGGGAAAGTACTGACTGCAGGTCAGGCTTTCATCCATGTCCTCGCCTCTACCTCTACCTCTGTCTCTACCTCTACCTCTGTCTCTACCACTACCTCTGTCTCTACCACTACCTCTGTCTCTACCTCTGCCTCTGTCTCTACCTCTACCTCTGTCTCCACCACCCGGCTGATGGAGTCGCTTCCTAACTGGTTTACAAACATTAGTCTTTGACAATAACCTCCTCTTTAGAGTGGACATGAGCCGATAATTATGCACGTGCACAATTAACGAATCAATACTTCTTGAACACAGCGCCAGATTTACCCCTGCTGCTCATTAGACTGTGATCTCTCTCTACACTTCCAGTGCCGTCAGACCAGACATTTACTCTACCCTAAACCGACGAAAGGCTTATTTTAAACATAAATTCTGTATTTGTTGACAAACAACAAACATCACACATGCGGTTCTTGTCTGAACTCAGTGATTTTCTTCCGCATTAATCTGGCAAAGAATTGTGGGATTGTTAAAGGGACCGCGACATGAATTCCTGTCGGAACGCCGTTACCATGAGAACCATGACTGAACCGCTCACACATAAAATAAACCCTGTCAAAATATTTATTGAACAGGGTTTGCAGTAATCAGGCCCGGTTATGTGTGTTTCAACTGAACCCTATTATAAATGCACTTTCATAGATTTGTCCTGAAAAGTATTTTGAAAAGTATTTGCCCCCATCCTGGTTTCTTCTGTTTTTGTGTATGTCTCATACTAAATTGTTTCAGAAATTAAAACAAACGCAACCTGAGTAAGAAAAAATACAGTTTTTAAATGAAAATGTTATTTATTGAAGCAAAATAAATGTATCCAATACCAACTAGGCCTGTGTGAAAATGTATTTGCATCATTTACAATATGGGATAAAAAATAATTTGACAATTAAGATTAGTTAAATGTGATTTGTTGTTAGCCAACAGCTTCATGAATACAACAACAAATCACATTTAACTAATCTAAATTGTCAAATTATTTTTATCCCATATTGGAAATGATGTAATTTGAGAGTAGGCTTTGAGGTCCACCCTATTTCAGCAAAATTTCTGGCCTTGCCACTGTATTGTACACTGTTTGATTGGCGCGCACGCATGGACGCGCGCTCATTCAGTGAAGTTTAACAGAGACTCGCCCGTTGTCAGGACGAGTCTATATGTAAAATGGAAATACTGGTGTGAATTTCTGAACACTCACAGATACGAATATAAAGGTAAATATGTCACTTCTGTGCTGAAGAAAACATGTCTGGAACACATTAAACATCTGTGTCTGACCCAATGAGCCACGTTAACACACTTACGAGTTTGTTAGAAGTGCTTAATATGAAACATGTTTTGGACAACCTGGATCGTGTACTTTTCCCGCAGCTCACTCTGTGACCTCCACTGTTTTTAAGATGGGTTTTATTCATAGAAATGCGTTTTTCGCCATCGTGAAGTGACGTCACTGATAGGATTATCGACAGTGACGTCATAGACCACACTAATCCATAATGAAATTAGTTGTGAATTATTTTATTTACAGTGCCTTGCGAAAGTATTCGGCCCCCTTGAACTGTTCGACCTTTTGCCACGTTTCAGGCCTCAAACATAAAGATATAAA
>JAFFST010047586.1:46481-66907 GCA_022414735.1 Noturus placidus
AACAATGCAAAACAACCCACACCATCCCCACTGTCAAACATGGTGGTGGCAGCATCATGGTTTGGGCCTGCTTTTCTTCAGCAGGGACAGGGAAGATGGTTAAAATTGATGGGAAGATGGATGGAGCCAAATACAGGACCATTCTGGAAGAAAACCTGATGGAGTCTGCAAAAGACCTGAGACTGGGACGGAGATTTGTCTTCCAACAAGACAATGATCCAAAACATAAAGCAAAATCTACAATGGAATGGTTCACAAATAAACATATCCAGGTGTTAGAATGGCCAAGTCAAAGTCCAGACCTGAATCCAATCGAGAATCTGTGGAAAGAACTGAAAACTGCTGTTCACAAACACTCTCCATCCAACCTCACTGAGCTCGAGCTGTTTTGCAAGGAGGAATGGGCAAAAATTTCAGTCTCTCGATGTGCAAATCTGATAGAGACATACCCCAAGCGACTTACAACTGTAATCGCAGCAAAAGGTGGCGCTACAAAGTATTAACTTAAGGGGGCTGAATAATTTTGCACGCCCAATTTTTCAGTTTTTTATTTGTTGAAAAATTTTGAAATATCCAATAAATTCCATTCCACTTCATGATTGTGTCTCACCTGTTGTTGATTCTTCACAAAAAATTACAGTTTTATATCTTTATGTTTGAGGCCTGAAATGTGGCAAAAGGTCGAACAGTTCAAGGGGGCCGAATACTTTCGCAAGGCACTGTATCGATTTTATCGATTAGTTGGTGCAGAACTAGTAAATTGGTTTATGAGCTTTAACTGAACTGTTTACTCTGCAGTCACTTTCAGTCTGTCATCAACAGCAGCAGAGTGACTTCTAAATACTTGGCTTGCTGCCTGTACAATCCGCTGGTTCCCCTCCCAGAGGATCTCCTCACAGGGGAAGATTACAAGAGTTAAGAACAGAGAGGGCAACGCCGTTTCATGCCTCTTTCAGAAGACAATGTTGAAACCCTTCCAAAGTCTTTAATGTGGCTGGCAATATGTTGTTGTTGTTGTTGTTGAATAGAAAGAAAAGAAGTGCGGGTATATACAGTGTGCTCACATTTATTATCATCTCTCCTGTTACCTTTCCAGGTGCTTACAGCCTTGTGAAAACTAATAATACTTTACAAGTTAACCATAATTTTTTGTGGTTATTTTATTACAGTTCCACAGAGGAATTAATCTTTACAACAATACATTATATACAGTATATATGCATGTGTATGCAATAGCAAAGTGTAGTGCAGATCTGGTTCTATTAAACAGGTGTGCTTCTGGCATGGATTAGCGATCAAGAAGCTTTCCTGTTACACTTGTATGTTCTGAGATTGTTGGTTAACACGTAATGGTGGCAGAAATAGGCAGAGGGCACATGGCTGCCTGCTAATGGGTAAAGTGATATGTTTAAGAAACTCAATGATGGCATAAACTCTCTGGCTGGGCTGTGGTAACTGTCCAGTAGTAATTCTTTCCAGCTGTTCATGGAGCACTACTATACAGCTTGACAATAGTGCTACAGTCATTGGCGGAACCTCAACAATAGCGTATTCCATTCTGATTTTCAATTCAGATTATAAATCATTTCTCTTCTGTAACCAGGAAATTCGTTTTAGTTTTAACATGGTCTATTTTGAACTGCTATTTTACAAAGAGTTTTTCTTAGCTACACATTTAAGAATTGCAAGCTTGTGTTACTTGGTTGAGTTGTTCTGTATGTTAGGTCAGCTCTTGACAAATGTGTTATTGTTGATTTACCCAAATATCTGACAATCCATCCTTCAGGTTCATTTCAGTTCATTTAACCTTCTATACATGTTGACAATTGTCAACATTAGAATGTGGCTCTTTCTGCCAGTTGGCACGAGGGTAGCAGCTGGCCAGACCAGAGTCAGACACACAAGCTCTGCTGGCATGACTGGTAGTAGAAGATAGGGATAGTTTGCTGACTAGCTCATATGACTATTAGGATGAAGTCAGTGTTATGATGCCTTGGCTTGCTTTCATGTGCATGTCAGCTGAATGGAAGGGGCTCGGACACAGGCTACCATTATTTATCTGGAACATCGAGCCATCAGAATTAACCTTGTAAGTCAAAACTCTGATCTTCATGCTGCATCCCAAAATGCTCCAGTAACACTGTGTTCACTGTACAGTACATAGTGCACTTTCATGTAAAAAGCATTATTTTGTCAAGGCATGTCTCTTCAAAATGGAAGGAATGAATTTGGTAGAAGATGACCAATCAAAAATGTCTGTCAATCCTGGAAGGACAATTGGGCTATGCCAAATACTTGTGCAGTGGCTCTGATAGATTTTCCCTCTTCGCTCAGCTTCAAAATG
The DNA here is from genome assembly GCA_022414735.1 of Noturus placidus. Lineage (NCBI taxonomy): Eukaryota > Metazoa > Chordata > Actinopteri > Siluriformes > Ictaluridae > Noturus > Noturus placidus. Next base: position 48,826 of record JAFFST010047586.1, read on the forward strand.
GCTTGCTTTTCTACCATAGACAGCTCTCAGGTCTTCATGTTGGTTTATCCTTTTTAACAGCAAAAGCAGTCTTCACAGGTGGCACCTAGGGCTCAAACCAAGAGTAGACATTTGGAGATATTAATTCTTTAAACAATCAATTTAAACCTGGGCAGCAAGAAACACCTATCAGTCATGTCTTCCAAATTTTTTTTATCACTTGAAAAAAAAATGAGTGGGTTCAAACAAAAGGTGCCACATTCTAAATTGTTTAATGCATCTAGATGTGAACATGAAGAAATGAAAGCTGAAATTCCGATCTATTGTCTCATATTCATCTTTTGATTTTAAACCCAAAGATCTTCAATGTATAGTGAAAAAAACAATAGAATTGGCTTTGCAGTTGCAATGCTTTCAGAGGAGACTGTATGTATGTGGGGACTGATGGGTAGTGGGAGCTAAAAGTTAGAAAAATTCTTGTCGTCACTGCAGGTGTCTGCCGTCTAGCTCACTTCACACAGCTTTCAAAAGGCATGATGTGTAATGATTTACCCACTAAATAATTTACATAGACAGGTGGCTGCTCTCTCTTTTTACCATACAGCACCTGCAGAACAGTACACACCATAGGGGAGAAGCAGAGAAGAGAATCCTAATCCTAATTCCTTATATTTCATAAACGAATGCATTATTTTGCTCTATAGAGTCTGCAAATGTCTCTTTCAAATGCCCTGCAGGATTAAAAAAAAAAAAAAAGGTCTGCACGTATATAACACTTTTTAACCTTTAGCGGTTCTACATAGCACCTTACACTGTTTCTCATTCACCCATTCACACACACACACACACACACACACACACACCAATGCAAGGCGCTAGCTTGCCATTAGGAGCAACTTGGGGTTCAGTGTATTGCCCAAGGACACTTTGGCATGTGGAGTCATGTGGGTTGGGACTCAAACCGCCAACACTATGATTGGTGGACAACCCTCTCTACCACTTGAGCCACAGCCAGTCAGCGTTTCCTCTTGGAGTCACTGTTTCCTCTGAAAAAAAAAACAGACATCTTAGCAAGTGAAAATATCTTGACTAATGTCAGTGATCTTGAATTTTTATATTGACATAGTGTTTTCTATTATAAGATTACAATAAACCAAATAGACCTTCATTTAGCTTTTACTTTCTAAATGTTACATTGTCTTATTCTAGTGGCAGATAATTGTACTTCTTTCTAGAAATAAATTCTTAAATTGAGCAAAAATGATCTCATTCTATTACCAGTAGAACAAGACTTTTTCAAGCTTGAAACTAGTACAAATGTTTAGAAATAGGTATAATAATCTTATATTTGGTTTATTCTAATTGTATAGTAGGATACAATTGCTAAGACATCATTAATTGCAGTGGTACCTGTTCATGCTGTATTGCCCAGTGGATAAGTGTCTTAGAATTTTTGCTGTGAAATATGAAGTCAGATTCTAGAGAGTGTGGGAGTGTTTTTCTCCGACACAGTCTGCTCTGGTTGCCTCAGTAAACCTTTTCTAATTTTAACCTGATAGCTCTGTCAGCTGACAAGAGGATCCTACCATAACGTCCCTAACCGTCTGTTTATTTATTGATTGATTTATGAATTTATGATTATTTGTAGCTGAAAATCATCTTTATAGTCACAGCAAATGGTGCTCCTTGAATACCAGACTGCACCCTTGAAGTTCTTTAGCAGCAAAAGGTGGCATCACTGAAATAGAAACGACTCACTCACTAATTTCCATGCTCACAAGCATGTGTTGCAATTGATGCACATTTTATAAAGTTGTTATCATTTTGTATTGCATAGAATTAAACAGTCAGCCATTATCTCCAGTGATACTATAAGAAAAAACAAGTCAATAACGGCAGATTGAGACACAAGCATTACAGATGCACATCATGTGGTCATTTGGCTGCTCTGTTCATTTGATCTTAAAGAAACAATGAGAAATGTTGATTGCAAATATGAATAAACACAAAGATTAGTTCTAAAGTGCTTCTGTTCCTCCGCTGATATTATGAACATACTATAATACAGTATCATTGGCTTTAGTTTACTAAGCTGGTCAACAATCACTGAATGAACAATTTCAGCCAATGTGTCTGCTACAGCCTGTTGTGAAGCTAATAATCATATCAATTTTATGTATGGGTTTTAATAGTCAGAGGTTATACGTGGAAAACTTGTCTGGGGTTTCTTGTAATTTTTACAGTATTCTCTCGAACTGTTCTGCAGTGTGCAACAGGGTGGGGCACAAAGCATTAATCTCATGACAAACCATGTTCTTATCCTGACTAGCCAGGCTGAACCAAAGTCTACTCTTTATTCTGATTTTTCTTTCCTCCAAATCAGCATTATTTTGTATTTGGGTCCTGTGGGGGTTTTCTATTGAACAATTACATAACGAAAAAATTATATTTGCCTTATGAATTATACAAGACTAGTTTACTTAATAACATTATGATATTATTCAAATATAGCAGTGTGATTGTGCTTTGCATATAGCCTACTTCTATTGCACTTCTATTGGGTCTTACTATGTTTGTTTGTATGTATGTATGTTTGTTTGTTTGTTTTATCTTAGGTTGGTTTCTAGGTCCAAAATGTGACGTTTGTTGTATTTGAACATTTTAAGGTGTACAGCCATGGGAAAAAGAAAGTACACCCTTTCGTCTGCTGGACAGATGGCTTCACACTCAAGAATATTCTGGTATAACATGGACTTTATCATTGTCTCTGTGACTGCAACTTTCCCAGGTGTTGTGGCTGCAAAATGAAACCATCACCCCTCCACCAATAATTGAAATCTGTTGGGTTTTTTTTTTGTTCTTCCTGTTGTCACTTGATATTATTTGATTGTTCATAGAAATTGGTGAGGACCACCCTGATCTTATTTGTTATTTAGGCCCTAATCAATAAAAATATACAATTGAAGGAGGTTGTACTTTATTTTTTTCCCTGACTGTAACTTTGTCAGGATCTTCTTCTGATGCTGCACATTTAAATTGACATAAGATACATATTTATTTACTTAGCAGGCCTTTTACTATATGTCAAGACATACAATCCGATCATTTAGCAGTTCACATCCACTGGCAAGAAACAAATCGAAGATAATATAAAGAGGAAACTAAAAGGCAAGCTTAAGAGCAACAATCTTACAAGCTAACAAGGTTTTAACTTGCAATGGAGCACTTAGTAATAGTTACGTCCTGAGCCGTTCTAATTTTTCCATTTCTAATGAAGTAATTGAACAAACTTTCAGCAAGTTGTGGTAAGTAATGGAAAGCACCACAGGTATGATGGTGGTATGCAATAAGACAGTCTATCCCCATTTATGTGTGATCTGTGTGGTCAGTCTCGGCCCATCTCTAACAACAAGGGTTAGAATAAGAAGGTTTCATATGAAATGCTTTCCTAAAATCTAACTAAAATAATTTATCATCTAAGTATACCAATCTTTGTCTGCTGTCATGTCTTTCTCTCTCTCTCTCTCTCTCTCTCTCTCTCAGTCAGATTAAATAAATGTTTTATTAAAAGCTCATGAATATTTAAGGGAATTTGGTTATGCATCGTGGCTGGCATCAGATGTGACATAGTGTTATGTGAGGTTCTGCAGGAAAGAGGGAGCGATGGGATTACTGCAGGTCTTTCAGACAGATTGTATGAAGCCCTTACCTGAGCAGAAACAGCTGGCAGCTCTGCTAATGTCTATTACACAGCACAGGTGGTAGGAAGAAAAACATCTCTGCCATATTCAATGACAGCAGCTGAAACACAGTAGATGATGTTTACTGCAGGACACATGAGACAACAGTTGCATGAAAGTTGAAGAAATACAATAACATAACTCTGGATTGTTGTTGATGTTTTTTTTGTTTTGTTTTTTTTGTAACATGCTGGCGATGCTGTGACATGAATAAAGAATGGCAAATTTATAGTATGTATTGATTTGTTTGCACAGGCAAGCCACAAGGCCGATCTGTCTCCAGGCTTTCCTGTTCCCGAGAGAGAATCTGAGTAATACTGTCTTGGTGTGTATGTGGAGTATGTGCTGCGCTTAAAGAATCTATGCTGTCGTTGGTAATGCTAATAATGTTAATTACGTATACACTACAATGGTCAGAGGATGGTGTTTCTCTTATTATTTAGTTATCAGATTGGCAAGCTGTACTTCTGAAAAGCTGTTTAACAAACACATAACTATTTCCTTAATCTTTTAAGAGCTGTTTGCCCTCTGTGAAAACCACTGCTTGCATCTCTGTTCAACTGTCAACCTGTAAATGTTCCAGGCAGATATTAGGTTTCTTTATCAATATTTCTTTTATCTTTCTGTAACTAGTGTCTGACTGACAATCATCAAATGGTAGTAGAAACCACAGGAGCTTATATACCAGCTTCATAATACAGCTGCTTGTAGAATGTGCACCGGTTTCATACAGTGAACTGGATTCCTATGCAGATATGCGCTGTTGCAATACAAGGTTTTTATAGGATCTTATCGATAAAGAGGAGATTTGATATTGGCCTGTACAGTGGAGACCAAAGATTTACATACAGGCTAAAATTCGATTCAAATGGAATTTTTCACTTCTCGTGTTTTCATGTTACTATTTCCTGTGTTAAGTCAATTAGGGAATCTACTTTATTTCCATAAGAGGTCATTTCGAAATATAATAGAAATGACCAAATGGGTCAGCTTTTCACAATATTCTAGTTTAACCGTAAGGATGAAGTACTGCTTTTTACAGATTTGATTTGTTCATAGTTTTGTGTTTAGTTGTCCAAACAAGAATGATAGCACAGCCTTCCTTTTCATCCTAATGCCATCTTAATGCCACCTAGCCTATAGCTTTTCTGCACAGTTAGCAGCAAAGGAAACACTTTATTAGCCATTAGATTATTTTCCTCTGCAAAGCGCAGTCCTGGTTTTCAGAGCCTTTTATCTCTGCCTGATTGATGGGGTTTCAAATGAACTTGAGTGTTCTCCCAGATTTGCTATTGAAGGCTCATCAGAACCTGCACCCCAGCCTCGACACTTTTCTTTCCCATGGCAGCACTTCAGAATTCATTCCTTACTTGTGGACCTTGTTATAGTCCTCAGGAGCTTATTAGACAGCTTTAAGTGTGCAGTGAAATCTATTACACTTTCTTGCTGAATTAACATTACTTATTAGTCAAGTGCGTTAAAGAGGAGAGCAGTGAACCACGCTGAAATATATCATGGGAAGTCCACCTGGATTCTGACCATGTCAGCACCTCTCAAGTCATAAACCGTTTGGCCAAAAAAAATCCTTTACCATTAAGATCCCCCCGCAGATAGGAACGTAGGAAAATATCTGAAGAGCCTGGTTGTTTTTTTCTTCTTCATTAAATAAAAACATTTTCCAATAACACTGAGTCTAGTACATGTGTTGGAAATTAATAGAGAAAAAAAAGTCTATTAAACTGAAAAGACCACGAATAAACACTAAATAAAAATTATTTATTTGGATACAACTCTAGACCACTTGGCATGAAGTGGAAATACACCTTCAGTGGAAAGTCAAAACATCACAGGGCACCATGAACACACATTGACACCCAGGAGCAATTGCTACAGTATATTCGACTCGATGTGTTTGACTCATCAACTCGGGGTAGTCTTCTCCATTCCATTTAATCACCTACTCCATTTACAGAGTGACATCAAATCAACATGGCTAAGATCCATCAACATACAGTATTCAATTGATAAATCTAATAACCCGAGCTTAGGATTCAACCAGAGACCCCAGAGCAGTGTGGTGGGAATGCTACCCTGTTTGTTTATTAAAAAACAAATTGTTAATAATGACAGAACAAATAATAAGGTAACTATTTACTTCATTCTCTCAGCTGAAGAGAAAAGCCCATGGTTCAAGCGTATGACCATGATTTTAGATTAATATGGAATGCACTCTGGAAGCTCCCTGGTAGCAAATATAATAGGAATCTCAACTACGCAATAAGAAAATTTAAATGGCATTCCTGGAACACTCATATTTATCTTTGTTTGAGGTAATGTCATCTTATCCAATAAAGTAATAACCTTTCTGGCTCCTTTTCTTCAGTGTCTCAGGAAAGAAAAACTTTAACATTGTAGGAATGGATCAGTGTCTAGTCAGAGTGAATCTGCAATTTAGCATAAACCTTATCTCATACCCTTATTTAGACTTGCATTTCCGTTTCCCCATAGACACTGTTATTTTAAGCTATATCATGTTCGAGATTGTGCAACATTGAGATATTGGATGAAATGAGAGGATTTTGTGATTCACATCTTCCATGTTATTGTATTTATGGATGTGTTCCTAAATGCACCTGGTATTTTATATAACCTGCATAGTATGAATTAGAAAGAACAAATCTGTTTTCATTAAGAAATCTATACCAGTTTTCAATACCAGTAGTAAGGCTCTACTCTAAGGCCTCTGCATTGTATAGCACAACATGGCATCTTTTTGCATGTATTGAATTATTTGAAGAAAGCCGGAATGCAGCTGATATGAGCCCACGCTATATAATATGTGTTATCAGTACTATTTGAGAGGACTCACACAATGAACAGCATGTGTGTATTGATGTGTGAATTACTTTACTTGAATTACAAATCCAATTCCCTGTATTAGCGAGCTATATAGTGTTCCTGATTCTCCGGTGTAAAGAAATGGTGAATACGGAGCCATTTCGTAAACAACACTATCCATGGCACATGGAGATTCTTTTGTTCTGAGTAATAGCTCAATTAAATATACATATATTATAGATGTAACTGATTATAAATACAATCCTCGCGCCTCCAGGTTTGGGGGTTCGATTCCCGCCTCTGCCTTGTGTGTGCAGCGTTTTCATGTTCTCCCCATGCTTCAGGGTTTCCTCTGGGCACTCCAGTTTCCTCTCTCAGTCCAAAGACATGCATTGTAGACTGAATGGCATTTCCAAATTATCTGTTGTGTGTGTGTGAGTGTGTGGGCAATTGTGCCCTGCGATGGATTGGCACCATGTCCAAGATGTCCCCCACCTGGTACCCTGAGTCTCCTTGGACAGGATTCAGGCTGTGTAGGATAAGTGGTACAGAAAATGGATGGATGGATGTAACAGATAATGTGAAAGGTTCACAGGGCCTCTGGTTGAGACTAGAGGGTGCACTGAGAAAGGGAACACAGCAACAAGCTGCATAAGCTTTCAAGACAAAGAAAGAATTTGTTCATTAACATGAACATACGGTGGTCCTCAGTAGCTTCCTGATAGCTTCCTGGTTTGAGTCGTGGTGATTTCAATTAGACTACATATTTGTTTATATTTGTTAGAATATCACAGACGAGTGCAAATAAAAATAATAACAATACAAGCAGGATTAAAAACAGTCCCGTGCACAGTTGAAGCCCTTCATTTATTTGGTACCCTAGGCAACATTTTCCACTGTTGCCCTACCCTCCACCAATCTCCTACTAAACACGATCCTTGTGGCCCACCCAGCAATTATTTATTTGCTCCTTAATTATTCCTTCAGAAACTGACTCAAATTGGCTCAAATACTAAAGGTAAAAAGCTCAATTCGGAGAAGAAATAAAGACCCATCTGGCCTTCCCAGAGGTAAATGCAAGAAAGTAGAATTAAGAATAAATAATTTGACGTCAAAAATCAAAGTTGGAAAAAATCCTTCGCAATATTTAACGTAAACAGGAACACCTACAGTATATGAAAACACAATGTGCCAATGCCGCCCCTGGAAAGGAACCACTACTGAAACCAATTATCTACTTATACTAAAAAACAAAACAATATGAATGTCCACCGTAAGGTATTTAAGACCGGGTTGGCTGTGGCTCAGTTGGTAGAGCGGGTTGTCCACTAATCCACTAACCGTGGGGTTCGCGGTTCGAATCCCGGCCCGGGTGATCCCATGCCGAAGTGTCCTTGGGCAAGACACTGAACCCTAAGTTGCCCCCAATGGCAAGCTAGCACCTTGCATGGCAGCTCTGCTACCATTGGTGTGTGAATGTGCTCTCATTAGTCGCTTGTAAATGTAAAAATGATATTTCTGTAAAGCTGCTTTGAGACAATGTACCATTGTAAAAAGCGCTATACAAATTGATAAATTAAATTAATTAATTAAATTACATGCCAAAGTGTCCTTGGGCAAGACACTGAACCCTAAGTTGCTCATGATAGAAAGTTAGTGCCTTGCATGGCAGCTCTGCTACCATTGGTGTGTGTGTGTGTGTGTGTGTGTGTGTGTGTGTGTGTGTGTGTAAAAATGAGACAAAGTGTAAAGCGCTTTGGATAAAAGTGCTATGAAAGTGCACCATTTACCATTTAAAAAATACTTTCAAAGACAAATGAATAAATATCATAAGCACTGCTGTATCCCTCTCTGCATCTTCAAAAAGTAACAGTGTTAACAGCTTCAAAATGCTTTAACAGCTTCCCACGGTTTATAATGATCTCAGGAGCTGACGGTTAGCAAACCTACTTCACGACCATTTCGCCATTTCCACCAATACGAACATTTCACACCAAATCAACTAGTTGAATCGAAACCACAGAGGGTTAGAGACGACAGGCACAATGTGCAGTGCCACTGCTCTTTGAATGAAATGTTAATAATATTATTAATAATAATAATTCACTAAGCATACATTTATGTGCTGATGACATGGCTATTTAATGGCCACAGGTTGCTAATGCCACTAGCATGATGAACGGTCACCCTTCTGGCCACCTCAGTAAGATATTATTATTATTATTATTATTATTATTATATGATTATTATTTTCATTGCACTAATCAAGGTCATGATTTAAAACCTAAGGACTTGGCAAATGTCGCTGTGATGGGATAGTTTGAAGAATAATGGACCGCTCACCACGACATCTCTGGGAATCTTTGTTGGTTATTTCATCATTGTGCAATGGAGAAGAGCAATGAGCATATCGTGACCTATGTTAGCTATGAATTTTATATACAACAAACAAATGTTGCTTACTATAGTTGTGGGCATTTTAAGTTTGATGAGGACAGGGGAAGTCACATTATGTAATTTTCTACAGATGTAGATTAGAGTTTTGTCTCACCATCGACTGCCTCCCCAATAGAATCATTGGGTCTACCCTGGCCACTCCATTGAAAAAGGTCTGGCTATGCCCCTGCTAACATGAATTAGTAATATTTACCTTTATAGCATGTGGGTTTAAACCTAGAACGGTGTACTGTTCGGTGCTACACTGTCACTTACTGTGCCTATTGTCCTGTTTTAGTAGTACTGTACTGTTCTGTGTTGTTAGCACACGTTTGAAGGTGCACTTTATGTAAAAATGTGTAGATCTTATTTAGAAATGTGTAGATCTTATTTAGTTCTGAGTTGTCTCCTGTGGTTAGTAGTACTGTACTGTTCTGTGTTGTTAGCACACGTTTGAAGGTGCACTTTATATAGAAATGTGTAGATCTTATTTAGTTCTGTGTCTTCTCATGTGGTTAGTGTGTTGTTTTAAGTAGCACCGTGGTCCTGGAGGAACGTTGTTTCGTTTCACTGTGTACTGTAACAAGCTCTATATGGTTGAAATGACAATAAAAAGCCACTTGAACTTGAACTTGAAATATAATGCGGACATGTTTGTGTAAGCAGCCCACTGAGAGCTTGAGTGATATAGCATTTCAGAGACCTTCTAGTATTTCTGCTTCTGTTTTTTTTTTACCCCCAATGTTTCCATATATAACACTCAGAGTTCTGTCTATTTTTGCCCGTTCCTACCTAGATATCAACTTCTTAGTTGACACCTAGGATTAACAGTAACTGAAAAATGCCTGCATTTCAAATGGATATGTGGTGTGATAAGTCATAAAATGTGGTATAAGGACTTGTTTGAAAGCTGTGGACATGCTGTTTATAGCACAACTAACTCTTCTAAGCCCTCTTTAATAACCATATTTTAAAAACTAAAACCTTATTAACACTACACTGTGAACAACGACCATTATTCTCTCACCTTTCTCAGGTCATAAACACTATCTACTAAGACAAATGCAGCATTTTCTCCCCATAGAAAACCATTATAAAGAAAAATCAACTCAACATGACATAATGCAATTAAAGACAGTTATTTTAAATGTACTAAATTAAATTTTATAATGGTTTTCTATGGGAAAACGCTTAACATGAAACTTTGCATGTTGTTTTCAGATTCTGGATTCATCTGCTTGCCTGTACATAGTATGTTTTATTAATAAGGTGTATAAGGAATTTGGTCTTTTAATATCATTGTATTAATGCATTAAGTCACGTTTAGCATTTTCTTTTTGTGGGTTTCTATGTGAGGAACGTAACGTAAAATTCTGGATTATGATGCTGTTGTCTTAGCAGTAGATAAGATAAGCACTTTTCACATTAAGCGTTTTAGAATTTCCCTATTTAAAACCTTTTAGGTTGCCGTCACAGACTTTTAAAGGTTTAAAAAAAACCTTCCTGTTTACAAAAGTTTACAATATGATCCCATTTTGTCCATCAAGATTCATCCTTTTTCTCCACTGCTTATCCTCTTCAAGGTCACGGGGAACATGGAGCCTATCCCAGGGAGCATCGGGGACATGGTGGGGTACACCCTGGACAGGGTGCCAATCCATCACAGGGCACAATCACATACACACTCACACACCTGTTCATAAACTACAGACACTTTGGACACGCCAATCAGACTACCATGCATGTCTTGGGACTGAGGGAGGAAACCGGAGTACCCGGAGGAAACCCCCGCAGCACGGGGAGAACATGCAAACTCCACACACACACACACAGGGCCACGATGGGAATCGAACCCCCAAACCTGGAAGTGTGAGGCGAAAGTGTTAACAACTAAAAAAAAGTGAAACAAAAAGCTAACTGTATGCTATAAACAAACTACACCACGATCGCTCGACTTCAACGTCACCAATACCGAGTTCCCAACAACTTTTCCAAACTTGATTTAAAAACATTTTCCATAAAACTATAAATTTACAAACGGAGAAAACTAAAAACTGCACAAACACGAGTGAATATGATACTTTCAACGAGTGAATATGATACTTTCCTGACATTAAACATGATGTTTAATGTCCTGACAACGTCTACAGTACAGTTGAGCAACAAGTTAGCAACCACCTTCTTCAATACATGTAAAAGCTTAATAAAAAAAATCACGAGTGGGGTTTCACTGGAGTATTTTATATCTTAGAACAAAAATATTGTGAGCTTGTGTTAACCACAGACCGTATTTCATGCTTTTAACCTAAATCTCATTCAAAAGTCACTGATTTACAGTCCTACTACATCGAAAATACCAGAAAAATCCTTGCAAGCTACAGGTCTGGTATTTTGAACAGGTAAAATGTGTTGTGTTGTGTTGTAGGGGTAAATTGTCAGACACAGGTCGACGACTGAAAGCCGCCATTTCTCTTTAACTGTTCAAACCCTAACGTTCTGCTTAGTCACGCCCGCATACCATGTGCCGTGCCACGATGATGCCCCGCCCACCTGCTCTCTGATTGGCTCGTGGATTCGTCACGCCTCCTCGCTCGACGCAGCGATACTCAGTCGTTAAGGGCGGGGCTCCGTGTCTCGAGACAGAATTACCGGCAGCAAGCAGGCAGGCAGAGAAACTTACCCGAGCTGTTCCCGTGTGTGAGAGTGTGTGTGTGAGAGTGTGAGAGTGTGTGTGTGAGCTTGGGAATGTACAGGACACTGCGTGAGAAACACGGCCTCGGTCTCACCGCTGTGAGCGTCTTAATGCCGGGATGTTAACGCCAGTCTGAGACACACTATCAGCGCCGAGGCTTTACTGCTGCTGTTGTTATTGTTGTTGTTGTTGTTGTTGTTGATTTAGATCAGACTCGTTTTCCGTGTTCGGTATTTGTGATGAAGTGACAGCACGTCCTTGCGTGTCCGGGATCTCGGGATTTCTGCTGGACTCTAACAGATTGAGGGTGAGTTGATCTCATTTCTACAGAGCTGTAGTTGCAGTTTTACTAAAGACATCTGGCTATGGAAAATCAGGCTATAATAATAATAATAATAATAATAATAATAAGAAGAAGAAGAAAACGGCTATTTCTTATGTGAACGCTCTTTGCAGGTTGTCGTGAGATCAGTAAATCGATTTCACTCCAGTTTTATAGCCTTTTTACCAGCTAATAGAAGCAGAAACACTCCTAATGATTATTTTACAAGCAGAAGCTTATGACAAGGTCCCATTATTATTATTATTATTATTATTATTATTATTATTATTATTATTATTATTGCCTATGTATTCCCTATCGTTAAGAGAATGAATGATCTCTCACAGTTAATGAAGCCTATAGGCCTACCTATAACTTAACACCTGTCAATCTTCATATTTGCCACATACCGTAACCTGACAGAGGTATTTGATGTGTAGTGTAGTGAGTGTACAGGAGGTGTGGCCTTGCGTGGTGTTACAACCTGGAACTGAAATGGATTCCATTGAGACATGCACTTTATGGCCAAGAGTATATAGACACCCGAGCATCACACCCACGTGTGCTTTTAAAGAAAATTCTTACCAGAAAGAAAGTTTTTCTAAGAGGAACCTAAATCTGTTCCAGCATGATAACAGTGCTCCTGTACACAAACGAGCTCCATGAAGACTTCATGGTGCGTTAAGTAAATCGTTGGAGTGGAAGAACTTGAGCGTCCTGCACAGAGCCCTGACCTCAACCCCACTGAACACCTCTGGGATGAACTGGAACTGGAGTCTCCTCGACATCCCTAACATCAGTACCTGATCTCAGTAATGCTCTTGTAGCTGAATGAACATAAATCCATACAGCCACGCCCCAAGATCTAGTGGAAAGGCTTTTGAGAAGAATGGAGGTTATTATAACAGGGACTGAATCTGGAATGGAATGTTCTTAGTTGTACATTTGGGTGTGATGGTCAGGTGTCCACAAACTTTTGATCATATAATGTGTTCTGAATCTATTCAAAATAGCCCATAATGTTGAAAGGTGTTGCAGTATATTTTATAAAATTATTTACTAAAAAAAAAAGTAAGAATTGCGATTGCATAAGTATTCGCTCCTTTTGCTCTGAAGATTTCTTCTGAGTCAAATTAGCATGACTTGCTGGATGGAGTTGTTACATGATCTCAGTATAAATACACCTGTTCTTGGAAGATCCCAGAGTTTGTTAGAGAACATACCTAAACAAACAGCATCATGAATGCAGAAGAGCTATCAAAGCAAGTCCAAAATATCCAGCAAGGTTTGAATATAAAAATATATTCCAAATGTTTGAACATGTCGCTGTGCACCATTAAATCCATTATTTAAAAAATAAATACAACACAACTGCACTTAAAGGAGGCAAAAAGTCCACCAAAAGTCAGTGACTGGGTAACAGGACATGCGTTAGAGATGCAAATAATATGCCAGGGGTAACTTTGAACGAGCTGGATAGATCCATATCTCAAATGGGAGGCGCCTGGACACTCCACAGAACTGGGTAGAAGAGATAAAGTGCCACACCCAGTCCATCCAGTCTGCAAGTGCTTGAGCTATTTTGCTAAGAGGAATAGACAAAATATCAGGATCCAGATGTGCAGCGCCGATATTTGAGTCATATCCCAGAAGTCTTGCAGCTCTAATTGCAGCCAAATGGTTCTAGGAAACATTGACTCAGGGATTGGGGGTGAATACTTATGCAACCAACAAAAAAGGGTTTAATTAACTTTTGTATCTCGATAAAAAATATGTGGCTCCTTTGAATGTTAAATATATTGTTTCTGTTTAAGCCATATCGCAATTGTAAATGCACAGTTATACTGAATCTTGGCTTAGGTGTAATTAATGGTGAATTACACTGTTTAATAATCTAATGAAAGGACAGTTGTGTCACAACACAGTATTATAGTGAAATGTTAAGTATAAATATTTCTACTGAACTGTGTATATAACTGCAACTAACAATTTGTTAAATAATTGAGTAATCCATTGATTTTTCATTTTAGATTAACGATTGTTTAAGATTATTTGAAAAACATATTATATACCAAAAATATTTATTTCAAAATATTTATTTACAGCATTTCATTCAACTCGTACTACTACATAACTCTTTACAAGGCTTATCTAAATATCGGGTCACTTACTGCAGTACAACATTTCTAACATTTATAAGATAATCTGTCACGGCATGAGAATATTATCAAGTGCTTGTGTCGGTGAAATGAGACACCCAAAACTAATGGAAGGTGGCAGAATTCTTTACATTTTATACCAGCCAGACAAATTCAAAATAAGCGCAAAATAATTTGGGCTCGTGAAATTAAAAAAAAAAAACCAACAACAAAACACTCCAGTGGTAAATTACCTTCATTGTCATGTGTGTGTGAGGTGCATAATCTTTGGTGTGTGTGTGTGGAATCAACTTCAAAGCTTTAGGCTCATCTATTTGTTTTCAGTGCCTGGAGTCAAGAAATATATATATATTTCCCCCCTGGGGGGGGTCGGTCGACTTTGCTGTGAACCAAAAGCAGTACGGAGACATGATGACTTTTATTAAAATGTAATAATTTTTTATCGTGTATTCTAAGAAACGTGTGCACACGCTTCTGCCTAACACTGCATAATGCGCACACTTCATGACACAAGGAGTGTTTTGAAGTGAGAAAACGTTTGACTCATGTAGATATCATTCATTTCAGTACATGCTCAGTCATTTTCAACCCATCAAGTTGTCATACAAATGACTTCTTGGCCAATACGCAGTTTGGATTAATAAGCATGGTTCGATCCTATCCAGTGTTGCTCAGACGCGCCACAAACTAATGATGACGAATTCAAGAGTGCAGTGTCAACCCTGAGGGCTCATCATCACTCATGTAAGAACCCTGCTTAAGTGGACATTGGTAGCTCAATGGTTGAGGCATTGAGCTGCTGATTGGAAGATGGTGTCCAATCCCTGCACCATCAAGTTGCCATGGACACAGTTGGTACTCAAATGACGTGAATGAAAAGGATATGACCTAGTAGATCCAGCTGGAGTGTGGGTCAGTCTAGGCTAGCCAGATGAGGGAAAGGAGCATCAGATGGACTTGGCATAGAGGTGAGCAGATGTTGGGTGTTAGAGGAAGGAGGTACAGAGTAATGGAGTCATGCCTCGATGAGTCATGGAGCGGCAATGGATCTTTACTATTCTGGCAGGGCCCCTGTGTCTCTGGCACAGGACTGCTTTTAGTACTCATGGTTAAAATGGTCCTCGACATGTAGCTGTAAACAAGCATTGGATTCGACTGTGTGAATACAGTCCCACACGACTGTATGACCTTGTATAAATGGGTAAAGCTGGGTATGTCAAGGGTGTCAAGTCAAGAAGTTTCAAATTGTTGTTAAATTTTTTTTACCGTAACAGTCATGTTAACAGAGTCGTAGGAATTGGTCCAAACTTCCTCCACACACAACTGTGATCCATTCCTTGAATTCCAAACAAATATTTTTGGTGTAATCGGACAGTAAGGCCTCCACATGGCTTATGCGGATGCTAAAGTGCTGAAGGACTTTACACATTGTAAGACTGCTTGTGGTTCTTTACAGAATGCTTGGGTGAAAGCCTTAAAAATGACATGTCTGTGTACCACATGTGCACCTTAAGATAAGCAGATTTAATGCTGTTATTATAACACAGCATAGCACATGCAGGAGCCACAGCGGACCGTTATAGCCCTGGTGTTGCTTCATGGTTTTCTGTTGTACTTATGTTGTCTTTAGTTCTATATTTATGAGATATTACTTGAACACTCAGAGCCATATAATGTATAATTACTTCAATACAACATCAAAACGTGGAAAATGTCAGTTCAGCTCAATGCCATCACTTTTTGGTAAAGCATGTAAACCAACTTGTTTGACGGCTTTAGAAACATTTACTGCTCTTTAGTGGATAAATGAAGTCGGACAAATGCATGTCTTATTGAGCACTGTTCTGGAAATGCGTATCAGCGCTTCACACCCTAGGTCAGCTGGACGAAATTGCTGTCTCAGGGAATTCTCAATACGATTTTCCTTTTTGTAATGACTTACTTTTAATGTGTACAGTCATGTGAAAAAATAAGTACACCCTTGTTGTACACAATTGTTTTATTTTTTTTTTACTGTTGACATATTTGGCCAAGAAAACCTTTGATCCTATTTGAAATTGTGCCTATTGATAATGTTTATAGACTCTATCAAATGACACACAAAGTATAATTTTTGTAGTAATTTTCACCATTTAAATGAAAAAACAAAACTGATCAGTCACATCGAAAAAGGAAGTACACCACTACATTTATCACAGCTTCAAATCCATAAAACATGTCAGGTGTTGAAGATTGAGTGCCAGTGATTAGAACCTGCTTAGGGAGTGCAAGTGGAACCTGTCTTATTTATACCCTTCTCATATCTATTGTCTGCTGTTCCCTTTGTTATTGAGGTGTGTGGTGTCATCATGCCAAGATCTGTAAGGCCTTCAGAAAAGGTTGTCTATGAGTCTGGCAAGGGATTTAAAAAGATCTCCAAATGATTTGAAATCCATCATTCCACTGTAAGGACAATCATCTACAAATGGCACAGATTTCAAATAACTGGCAATTTGTCCAATTTGTCCAGCCCAAGATCAGACTGTCTGATGCACAAAGAAATCTCCAGGAACCCCAGAATTCATTACAGGATCTGCTAGAAGGATCTTGCAACTGTTGGTGTCAAAGTTCATGCTTCAACAATCAGATAGAGATTTTAAATTTGACCTGCATGGGAGCGGTCCAGGTAAAAGCCTTTGCAAGATGACAGTTTGCCAATGAGCATTTAGGCAAAGACCAGGCCTTGTGGAAAAATGTGCTCTGGATAGACGAATCAAAGATAGCGTTGATTGGTCACAGTAACAGCAGAGATGTTTGGCGCAGACCAAAAAGCGCTTTTCAGAAGAAGCACCTCATATCAACTGTAAAGCACGGTGGTGGAAATGTTATGGTTTGGGATTGCTTTACTGCCTCAGGGATTGGACAGGTTGCATTCATTATTTCAACTATGAATTGTGCATCATATTAAAGAGTGTTTGAAAATAATGCGAGGTCACCTGTCTGAAAGTTGAAGTTGAACCGAAGTTGAACCTTTCAACAGGATAATGATCCTAAGCACATGAGCAAATCCACCAAGGAATGGCTCAAAATGATTTGAAAAAATGGCTCAAAAGGATTTGAATCCCATTGAAATGTTGTGGGGGGATTTGAAATGGGCAGTACGTGCAAGAATTAAAAAAAAATAATCGGCCAACTAATCGATTATGAAAATAATCGTTAGTTGCAGCCCTAGTTCAGAGGATCTCTTTGTCTGTGTGTTGCTTTGTCTGCTATAGAGGCCATGGGGCCACACTGTTGTTTTACTGGTGCTATTGTTTTAATAGCCATGTTTATACACAGCCTAATAACCATAATTGTTGTCAGAACAATTTTTCTAAAATGTCGCCAGCGAGACCTCACCTCACTGTTATCATACACTATATGGCCAAAAGCATGTGGACCCCTTGATATTGAAAATCCCATCCAAAACCATGGGTTTTGATTTTGGGTTCTTCCCCTTTTATAAGGCAATTATCATAAGTTCCACTCTTTTTGGAAGGCTTTACGCTAGATTTTGGAGCGTGGCTGTGGGGATTTGTGTTGTCCTCCACAGCAACCATAACACACCACATTTTCTTGGAGCTCACTTTGTGCACAGAGGCATTGTCATGCTGGAACAGGGTTGGCCCTCTTAGTTGCAGTAAAATAACATCTTAATGACATTCTAGGCAGTGGTGTGTTTCCAACTTTGTGGCAGGCTCACATATGGGTGTTATAGACAGGTGTCCAGATACAGTGGTGTGAAAAAGTGTTTGCCCCCTTCCTCATTTCCTGTTCCTTTGCATGTTTGTCACACTTAAGTGTTTCGGAACATCAAACCAATTTAAACAATAGTCAAGGACAACACAAGTAAACACAAAATGCAATTTGTAAATGAAGGTGTTTATTATTAAAGGCT
>JAFFST010047586.1:67977-78378 GCA_022414735.1 Noturus placidus
ATTTTTTTTCACCTTTAATAATAAACACCTTCATTTACAAATTGCATTTTGTGTTTACTTGTGTTGTCCTTGACTGTTGTTTAAATTGGTTTGATGTTCCGAAACACTTAAGTGTGACAAACATGCAAAGGAACAGGAAACACTTTTTCACACCACTGTACTTTTGGCCAAAGATACAGCAATCTCGGGCAATGTCTCTTTCAGCTCCCTAGGTGGTGACTCACATAATATGGTGTGCACATAATTCAGGCACTGGTAAGAACCCTGACTGAGAGTTCGTTCATCATTTTTTTTCAAGCCGAGAGGCTTCAGAAAACATTATGTTCATTTCCAGTAAGGGAACATAGTGAGCATTAATGCTCCCTGGTTTTTGTGGTACATTGTGGGATTTTTCTCTGTAGCAAACGTTCCAGTGTACTAGAAGGATTTTGCGATTGAGACAAACCTTAAAATGGCCGTCTCCCTGATCGGTACCCTTGGGAACTGATTGAGACGCACCCTTGTACAATGTGAGTATTATTGACATAGTAAAGGTCTATCAAACTAACTAAGTTCTTCATCATAAATTCACATTCATACACGTAAATGTAAAAGGTTTGTTTTTCAGTAGCAGGTTTGACCTTAATGAAAGAACAGCCTCAAAATAAGCCTAGTGGTGAGTCCTGAGGGGTTGTGTAAAGCTCAGCGGTGATCACTGGTGGCGTTGACGTGGATGTGTGTGCTGCCTGAGAATGTGGCGAGTGTAATTTGGAGGTCGGTGGGAATGTTGTGGGTGTTCCCACAGCAAGGCTCCCAGTGCTTTGATCATCACAGTCTCATGCAGGGTGTGTTTTCTTTCTGATATACTGGTACTCTAATGGATGGTGAAGGAAACTTCATGCTTTTGTGGTCGGCTGAAAAAGAAAAAAGTAGTTCTGTAGGAATGTAGCATTCTTTAGAACGAGCCTGTACTGGGTCTAAAGGACAGAGGAAATGAATAACATTGCATACTGGGTGCATATAGTAATAATAATTTATCAATTTGTATAGCGCTTTTTACAATGGTACATTGTCTCAAAGCAGCTTTACAGAGATATCATTTTACATTTACAAGCGACTTACAAATGAGAGCACACTCACACACCAATGGTAGCAGAGCTGCCATGCAAGGTGCTAGCTTGCCATTGGGGGCAACTTAGGGTTCAGTGTCTTGCCCAAGGACACTTCGGCATGGGATCACCCTGTCCGGGATTCGAACCGCCAACCCCACGGTTAGTGGATTAGTGGACAACCCGCTCTACCGACTGAGCCACAGCCGCCCTATATAGCTATCTGTAACGTAGTTGTATTTAAGTGATGTCATTTTATGCAAATGAAATATGTTCAAGGGAATTGTGGCACAAGGGGAAAAAAAGGCCATACCCCACACACCCACACACATACACACACCCACACACACACACACGTTTCCAGTACTCTTACCCTTATGTTATCACGCTGTCTGTCCATAATCCTACACTCTGTTTTATAATGTGGGCTCTGTTCAAAGTCCACTAACAAGATCAAGTCAATATTGACCTTGGATCATATCAGATTAGTTTTTTTTCATCTCTTTTGTTTCCATTCTTTCTTTAATTAAAAGAAAAAATTAAAATCAGATCGAGTAATGCTATGAGCATGACTGATGTTGTCTGACAGGTCAGACATCTTGTACACAGGGTACGTGATTACATCTTTGAAAGTGGAAATATCTGTAGTCAAATGTATCTGGTATTTCCTTTTATATGATTACAGTAAAGCAAATAAAAGATTATAATATTTTTTCCCATTGATTTTTTTTTACTCATTTCAAGCTTGAAAGTAGTCTTGTTCTATTTATTGGCAGATATTTTTACTCATTTTTTTAATGTTTATTTCTAGAATGAAGCGAAATGATCTGCTAATAGAATAAGGAAATCTCAAGCTTGAGATGAGTAAAACTGTATAGAAATAGGCTTTGTAGTCTTATCTTTTATTGTCTATTGTCATCGTATATACGTTAATAGGAAATACTAGATCAGTTCGAATGTGCTTGCTAAGATGTCATGTTTTGCACTTCCATGCTGCCATCACAATTTTATTTAATTTTCAGTTCTTCTGAAATTAGCAGCAGAACCTTGCAGCAGAAGAAACGTATATTGTTATCTTGCCAGAATATAGATTGATACCCCCATTATAACATGTAGTACTGTAGGTAATTTGGGCAAAATTGTTCCACAAGCTTCAGATTGTTTTAAAGATTGTCGTGCATTCAAAATGTTACAGTACAAAATGTTGCATGCTGGGCTTTTAAACCTCAAGCTGGCCAAGACAGCATATTATTATGCAAAATTATTCTACAAACCAGCAAAGAGGCCATTTGAAATCACTGACGGCAAACGTGCACATGCCTAAGTGGGGGTGTGTTCTTAGCTCAACACTGTAGATGTTTTAGCGCATGCTTGAGAGAACTACTGTTGACTTTTCACCTCTGTAATACAGGTGTTTTTAATGCAAATTCCTTTCTGTTTAAAAAAAAATTAAGCCACGTACTTGCAGAGAGTTGTTTTAAATGACAGTGATTTATTGGAGTAGCAAGAGTATGGTTTTAAATAGTATGACTTGTTCCTGTGTGTCTATTTTTAGAACAGAGTGTCAGTCTGAAGACACTCCCTGAGACTCTCAACTTCGAGTGAAGTGGAGGATCTTGTGAACAGACCTAGGCGATCTACAGTGTGACTTCCTGTACCGTTTATAGGCTTCTTTAAAAGTGAGGGTCTGTTCAGGTCTACGATTCGGCCTTAAGTGGCCTATTGAGAATATGTGGGTCAGCAGTGACTAATATCACCATCAGGCGTAGCGGTTCCTGTAAGAACAAACTCCTGAAGGAGTCCATATGAATCTGGGTTCTTTATTAAGTGTTCATGAACTTCTGATTACATCATGAATACATGGTTTTAGTAGATCCTCTCAGGTTTGATGAATGTTCTAATGGTGGCTAATGTTGCGTTTGTAAAATTAGCAAACCTCACTAGCTTTGCTGTGCTGGGAATGCCAGAGTGTAGCAGTCATCAAGCTTTACTTTCCATTTGCAGATCCTTTCAGCTTGGCAATGCAGCATGCCAGTATAGATGATGTAACCGTTTTCAAATATGCAGGAGTGTAGAGCAAGCCACAGCAGACTGTCAGGACAAGTCATGGAGAAAGACCTGTCCTGGGCAAAGAGGCACAACAAGTTGACCATGAGCTACAAAATAGGGGTGGGTGATATAACAATTTTAGATCGTGAATGATCTCCATGATCCATGAGTGTAACAGAGTCTAAGCACATTTTGTTTATTGGGCTGAAAACGCTCAAACATGGCACCCCAAGTTGTGTTATGATCCAGACTTTACAGACACCGTGCAAACAACGGTCGATTGAAAATATACAAAGGCAAGATTGGAACATTGAGGACACACGACAAACCTGTTTAACCACCTCAAAAGACAGTACCCCGAAGAATGTGCCAAAATCCAGATAACACGGGAAGCGCACATGAACTTAAATTCTAAAGACATTATTAGAGGTTATGTACTTGTTATTTAAAATTGTTTAGCACATTCGCCTCACACCTCCAGGCTCGGGGGTTTGATTCCCACCGGGGCACTTTGTGTGTTGAGTTTGCATGTTCTCCCCGTGCGTCTGGGGTTTCCTCCGGGTACTCCGGTTTTCTCCCCCAGTCCAAAGACATGCATGGTAGCTGATTGGCGTGTCTAAAGTGTCCATAGTGTATGAATGGGTGTGTGAGTGTGTATGTGATTGTGTACCCTGTGATGGATTGGCACCCTGTCAAGGGTGTACCCCGCCTTGTCCCCAATACTCCCTGGGATAGGCTACAGGTTCCCCCGTGACCCTGAAGGAAGGATAAGCGTTATAGAAGATGGATGGATGAGTGCGCTTTTATGAAAATGAGTTGGAAAAGGTGCTTTGGCCTTAGGTGTCTCTGCGGTTATGTTTCCGTGTAGAGCTATATTTTCATCTGTAGGGAAATTAGTTCGGTCCTTCTGTTCAGTAACTTGCAAAACAGCCTTTTTTTTCTACGATGCGTATCATGGTATATAATTTGGCTAACAAACTGTTTACAAAAGAGTAGTAAAACAAACACAAAAAAAAATGTTAAACTTGAGTTTGACAACTTTTCTTTAATGCCTACAAAGACAAAAAAAAAAACGTCACATCAACAACATCCTTTCAGAACCATTTAATGATAATGAGTCTTTATTGGTCACATGTACAGTAGAGCACAGTGAAATTTTTTTCTTCGCATAGCCCAGCCAGTCAGGAAGCTGGGGTCAGAGTGCAGGGTCAGCCATGATACAGCACCCCCTGGAGCAGAGAGGGATAAGGGCCCAACAATGGCAGCTTGGCAGTGCTGGGGCTTGAACCCCCAACCTTCTGATCAGTAACCCAGAGCCTTAACCGCCAAGCGACCACTGCCAATTTAAAAATACATTTGTAATTATTAAATTATTAGCTCACATCTATACAAGAATATATTTCACGTCAGCTAGCTATATTAATTACGGATGCCACAGAACAAATCTGGCTTCTTTTTTCTCAGTGGAAAGAGAAACAAGGATAAGAATAAATAGGCCTACAACGAAGTTGCTTTTTTTTGAGACTGGTGTAAGAGCGAGCGCTTTCAGCAGCATCGACAATGAAAATGTCATCCTTCTGATTTCTCACGATTTCCACAGTGCACCTCTGCACATCTGGCGATATTACTACACCCTTGTGTATTCCGTTTAAACCTATCGTGTTTGTTTCATCATGATATTTTAAAACGGAAATCGTACGCAGGGAAATATCAAGATCACGCAAGCCTACTGTAATGCTCGATTTGTCCTAATAGACACTGAGCTTCACCTGATACAGTTCATGATCAGAGGTCTTGGTTCACAAGGTTAGCTTGTACACTTTTATATAGGGGTTTTTTTTCAATGCTTACATTTCCATAGAATTTTATTTTTAAAAATCGTCTGTTTTAACAAGCCAGAGACCCCTGTAAGGTGAAGCCCATAGGGGTTAGAAAGTAATGAAGATTATATCTGCAGGCTGTTTTGCTAGTCGCAGATTTGGTCAGCTACTCAAAGCTTTTTTCTTTCTCTCAATGAACGTCCTGGATGTGGAGCCCTGTTTTGTTTGCTTCTGTGCGTGAGGATGTGAGTGAATTAACCCACATGTCAGCTTCAGGTGAGAGCACCTGCCCAAACCACAAATATTAGTGTCACAGTTCACAGGCCGTTGTTAAAGGTTTAATTTAAATGTCATTGGGCATTGTCTGGATGTAAGTGCGATATCAAAGACGAGCATCTCCACCATTTTAAGTTTAAGGAGAGTAAGGGAGGACGTAATGGTATTATTAACTGTGTAGTCAGGAACTTCTTGTTGGCAGCAGCAATTGTGAAAACTCAGTTGAGCAGCCATGCAGACGTGGGAGAGAAAAACAATAAATAGCGTTTTTAATCAATTTCCAATTATAATCACCATTAACGTTATTTGTAAAGTGCTATTTGACACATTGCTGTACAATCCTTTTTGGTCAAAATTCTCTGGGGAAAAAAAAAAAAAATATATATATATATATATATATATATATATATATATATATATATATATATATACCGGAAATTGATGTTAAATATGTTTCTGTGTAATATTAGTGAAGAACGATCATGATTTCATTTCACATTTATGAAATATTTAGCATATTATACCTTGACAGATAAATGAGGGGGCGGGGCTTCCATTTCGGCAAAATAATATATCGATAATATGTCGATTCTTTCATATGGGGAGTAAATACTGCTCTTTTTATTTATTTTTGAACGATGAGCATAAGCAAATATTAAATTGCATGAGAGGTCAGCATAAAGATGGCGTACAATTATTATATTGTACCAGTCTAGTTCAGATCAGCATGAATTCAAACAGGAGTCATGAAAGGTGCCTGAGGTATTTCCTTTCCCCAAACCACCGGCGCCGACTTCCGGTTGAAACCGAGCAAGCTGTCGTGTCATGATGGATCATCAAACCAGGCTGTAGCTTAGCCATGCTAATTTGGTTCAACTTAGAATACTTTGCAAGTCTCAAGAATTTTGTTCAGATGTTTGTTTTTAATAACATGTCAGAAGAACATTTTACATTTAAATGGTGTAGATATACAATATACTTGTATGCCGTTAAAGAACATCATTGAGAATGTCCGAGGTCTGCAAAGTGGGTGGGTTTCTAAAGAAACAAGCCCAATTTAACAAGCTTCGAGCTGGAAGAGCTCACAAGCTGCAATATTCTACTACGTTGAATCACAGTAGCAGGGAACCGTTTAGAGGCCCGGAGATCTCAAGTTCCACGCACGAACAGCTGCCAGGTGTAATAATACGCTTCCTTCAAATTATTAGGCAGCAATGACACAAATTCCAGTTTAAGTCGTGAAATAATTCTCAAGAAGAAATCAATTCTACAATATTAAACCAGATACACAACCTTTTTATCTTACGAACACCATGTTTCAGTCAGTTATATGTGGGATTCAGGATTATAGAGAGACCAAAGATGTGTCCTTGTTGTGGGTTTAATATTTTGGAATTAGCAGCCCAGTTGGTTTAGTTCAAACATGGCTTTTGTCTTTAAAAAAAAAAAAAAAAAAAAGAGTTCCCCTCTTTTTCAGCAGAGTAAATCACAGACGGCAAATTATCAGGAAGTGCTGTAATTCTCAGCTCTCCATGTTTTTTCCTGTGAGCGGAAGAACTTGGGTAATGCAACGTGTCGTTCATGAATCATTTTTATCAATTACTTTCTTCTAGCCTTTTGTTGTTGATGATGTTGTCTTCACAGCTGAACAATTTCGATGCTTGTCTAGTCAAGTCAGATGTTTACACCATTTTCTTGCTAACATTGTACGCTTTGTTAATGCATCATTGTCTTCTCAGAAAAACTCCTCATAAGGGCTAAGTGTTATTTTCATAGTTATGGCTGATTGGGAGAAGATTCGGACATTAGTGCCTTTCCTGCCTCCATTTGGATCTCATCAGCTCCTCTGCTTCCTTCCCCTGCTCCTTAAATAAGCAAATCTCTGACCCTATGGTTTCCTGGTCACTGACAATGGATGTGACGTACTTCAGCAGCCATGCTTTTCTGGGCTGCTGTTTGTTTTCTTGGTTGTAGAGAAGATAAACCTCAGGGTCTGATTATATGGTTTTGCCCCCTTACCATTTTGTCTTCTGTGCTCTGTTGTTTGTCTATTTGACGAACTAATCAACTAGTAGTTAAGACTAGGGGCATTCTCATTTCAGAGCGTTGAAGGCATGACCTTGGCTGCTATTCCACCCAGTGTCTGAATGCACAGAAGGGTCAGTTTGGTCCCCGGATGTCGATCTCCTGTGGAGATTCATGTGTTAATACATGTCATACAATATGTGCCTTTGTAGCTGGAATCGTGCTGATATCATGCTGGAAATTTTGATGGGGATCACATGTTGTTTCAGCATGCTGTCTCTTCTTAGCTCGCTTAACAGGAACAGCGTCCAACCTCCAGAAGACAATAAGGTGCTTGTTTAGCGGTTTAGGGATGCATCTGGAAGCCTCTCTGTTGGTGTTCCTCTTGAGAATTAGCTAACTTCGAGCTAACTTCCCTTTTTTTCCTGAAGCTTTGTATGGAATGAAACTCTGTGGATCTTGTGTCTGTTGCAAAAACCAAGAGGTCAAACGCTGCGTCAGACTTGGAGATGTCAAGAGATTTACAAGCCGTATATTAGTGGTATGAATGTATATTATCCCTTAAATGTCACACTTATGTGTTATTTGTTACTGTCTTGTTTGAACTTGTTCGTTTGTCTTGGCTCATGCACTTGCTAGGAACTTTTTCTTCGCATAAGCTTGCGTTTATTACAAGTGAGATAAGAAATTATTTGAAGCCAATTTACTTTTGTTAATAATTTTCCTCAACTCGTGCATTGAGGTCAAAGTTATCCATCCATCCATCCATCTTAACACTTATCCTTTTCAGGATCACGGGGAACGTGGAGCCTATCCCAGGGAGCATCTTGGACACGGTGGGGTTTACCCTGGACAGGGTGCCAATCCATCGCAAGGCACAATCACATACACACTCACACACCCATTCACATACACTACGGACACTTTGGACTCGACAGTCAGCCTACCGTGCATGTCTTTGGATTGGGGGAGAAAACCGGAGAACCCGGAAACCCCAGCAACACGGGGAGAACATGCAAACTCCATACACACGGGGCCATTGTGGGAATCGAACCCCCGGCCCTGGTGTGAGGTGAACATGCTAACCCCTTTCGCAGCGACTTTCTTCTGGCATATTCTGCAGACGAGGTCACCATCTTCTATTAAGTTTCCCCTCAGCAGTTTTATAAAATCCAAAATATGACACTTTGGATTTGGTCCTTGTGGAAGGTTGTAAATTGTAAATAAAGATTCTTTTATGTTGAACCATAGAGGCCATTTGTCAGTAAATGTCATAGTTAATTGGCATATTATTGTTAAAGCTACACCGGATATCATTAGTAAGGTGTTAGGTTGTAATTGTTGTGTGAATAAATCAGGCTAGCTTTGGTTAAACCGCTCAGGCCTTATTTTTACCATGATGAGCTGCAGGGCTGGGTCCAGAGGTCGTACAGTGTTGGTCTTTTGACACCCACACATCCCTCCCCATCCCAGCGCTCTCCCTCTTCCAGAGATAAGACTGCTTTCCACAGGAAACAAACTTCTGATTCACACAGTCAAATCAGAGGCCCCTGACCTTTCAACCTCGATTGTAAGTGCTTTGTAGTGATCACAGTGATTTTGTAAATTTTCCCAGCATGGGAAAGTCTTCAAGACTGGGGAGTTTACACGTTCTGGTTACTCTACTCTGTAAAATGGCAAGTTGTGTGTTTTTGTGAAAGAGAGACCGAAGGATATGCTAAGATTGGTGAGGACAGGAGCAAATGTGTCTCTCAGAAGTTCCACAACATTAAATCTCAAAACTATTAACCGTTCGAATGCATGTCGTGTCATTCATTAAGTTCATAAAACATCACAATCGTTGACCAATCGCTGTGCTATAAGCACACAACAGATCGTGTGGTTGTACAGTCCGTTCAGGATTTCGAATAAATCACAAAACATTTTGCAAGTTACTGTACATCGCAAATATAGTAGCATTACTATTAGTTTACATTTATGACATTTGGAAGACATCCTCATCCCCTCAGCGACTTACATTTTTATCTCATTTTATACAACTGAGCGGGTGAGGGTTAAGGGCCTTGCTCAAGGGCCCAAAACTGGCAGGTTGGTAGTGCTGGGATTTGAACTCATGACCTTTCAATCAATAGTCCACCATCTTAACCACTGAGCTACCACTGCCTGCTATTAGTTTACATGCAGAGTAAAGGAGAGGAGTGTAGCTGATGAACTCTATGGAAGTTTATGTTTTGAATATACACACTGTACATTGTAATAAAATCATCACACAACCACAGTGCTGGTCATAAACAATATGTAATGTCTTGTAATGTTCTCAGGGGAGAAGGAAGAAAAGGTTGATTCGGATGGAATCACAGAGTAGCAGCTGGAAATGGTGGAATAACCCCAGGTTACCATGTAAATTCCATCTGAGCACGATCAATGACATTGTGATACATTTAGCATTTAGGCACTTTTGCTGACTCGTTACTTCTCTTAAATCTTTTGGAAGACACTTGGTATCTTTTGCCCTTAGGAACGGCATAAATCAATCGATCTATCCGCAGTATAAAGGGAAAGGACCTGCTGTAAAGTGACGAGAGGAGCTTATGCAAGGAGTTATGTGTGGAACTCCAGTTTAAGGGCTTGGGAGTGATCTGCCTATTTCCAGACCTGGGTGTTGAATGCTGGAAGTATATATAATATGGCAAACAGCTAAAGGTCACTGAACAATGTGCAGTGTGAGGCTCCTCCCAAAACCAGCGGTAGTGTTTTATATAGTGCAGAGAATGGAGGCTGTGCCTTTATTGCAGGTAGCCATGGCTGTGGTTATCAGTGTTGGAATAATGTGTTTGTGATGAGAGAGAGAGAGAGACTTCCTATTAATTGAAGTTTCTGATATGTATTGACTTCTTCATTAATGCTTATTGAATATTATGCATTACTTCTGAATGAGATGTTTAATCTCCAGCAGGTCAGTCTCACATGCTTTACCTGTTTGTACAGAGACCAAGGAAAACCCTTATGGTCTGCAGCTATGAGGTTAACCATGTGGCTTGCCAAGTGCACAGCCAGTTTTTTTTTTTTTTTTTATGCTGTACACAAAGACCCGCATTTATATAAAGAATAAAAATAAAAAAGCAAACAATACTTGCAGACCT
>JAFFST010047589.1:1287-11425 GCA_022414735.1 Noturus placidus
TATATATATATATATATATATATATATATATATATGATAGTATACTGACAGATGTTTCTTGTTATCCAGGTGTGTTTTGATTGTTTAAAAGAGTAACAGCTCTGAAAGTCTATTCTGGGTTTGAGCCCGGAGGTCCGCCTGTACACACGGCTTTTGTTGTTAAAAAAGGATAAACCAACATGAAGACCAGAGAGCTGTGTACTGGAGAAAAGCGAGCCATGTTGAGGCGCAACGATTCGATCACTGTGAAGAAACTTCAACCCCCCCCCCCCAACTATTAATGAAGTTAATAATGATACTACTACTACTAATCAAATAAAGTAATGATCATTTGTATATTTCATCCTCATTTCTGGGGAGGAGGTTTGGACCTGTTGAGGGATAAAATGAAATATAAAATACTTCTGTAAAGACTTGCTCAGCGGCTTTCACCCAGCAGAACCGTGAAATCCGAACCGAAGCCTCAGGGCTCGTGTAAGATTATTGACTGAGTTCCATTTTGAGTGTTTTATTGTGTCGTGCTTCCTGCTTCCTGTCAATAAGAGCGCACCCTTTTGGATGCATTTTAATCAAAAAGAAAAGCATTTTGAATAATGCGGAGGCGTTATCTGGACGGCGGAGGCTGCGTCTTGGCTACGGAATTAATGAAATAAATCAAAATATGTATTTACAAACAAAAGGTCTCCGGATGCCACAGAACTCGATGACTGGATCAGTTAATTGACAAGTTTTAGAAAAGTTCCACGTCCGTCATGCCGAGTGCAAAAGTTTTAACCCCCCCTCCATTTGGTCTTTGATTGAGAAATGAAAACGTGTCTCTCGTGTCTCATGTTTTATCTGCAGAAGATTGTGAGCGGATTCGCATAACAAAGCCAGAAGATTTGGGAATGGTTTGCCACGACGGGATCATTTTGGTTAGTAAGAGGACATCATTCTGGGGTCATCGTGACCGAATGACTGGATTTAGTATTTAGAACGCGGGCTGCTTTCATACACTACGCCATCGTACAGAGATAACTTCACGTCGATAATTAGCTAGATGATTAACTCCTTATTTCTACGCCGATAATTTTTCTTTTCTTTTAAAATGAATGGTAGGAAGGTTTTTAAAATGTATGTTTATATGTAACTGTAAAATCTTGCTGTAAAATCTGGCATCTCTCAGATCTCTCACATCAATCCTGACTGAAGGAAGTTTGAAATATTTATGAAGCTCTGTGTCCAAGCTGCATGAAATTACACCAAGTGCATGATTTAAACACACACACACACACACACACTCTGACAACAACATGTGATACAACAATAAAAATAATATTTAAGTAAACTTATAAACTCTTTTTTTTTAAATGACTTTATTGATAGACTCGATAAAACTTGAGTCAAATTCCACTCCTGAGAAGTTCCTGAGAAGTTCCTGAGAAGTTCCTGAGAAATTCCTGAGAAGGTCTTGAGAAGTTCCTGAGAAGGTCCTGAGAAGGTCCTGAGAAGTTCCTGAGAAGTTCTTGAGAAGGTCCTGAGAAGTTCCTGAGAAGTTTCTGAGAAGGTCCTGAGAAGGTCCTGAGAAATTCCTGAGAAGGTCTTGAGAAGTTCCTGAGAAGGTCCTGAGAAATTCCTGAGAAGGTCCTGAGAAGTTCCTGAGAAGGTCCTGAGAAATTCCTGAGAAGGTCCTGAGAAGTTCCTGCTTCCTGAGCATTTAAAGAGTCATTTCATAGAAAAATGCAATTAACTAACATTCCACTTTGAGCTGAAAAACATATTCTGTTTCCCAGAATCAATGCTTCGCGTCGTTAAAGTTGCGCTCAAGCCTTGACCCGTGTTTTATACACAAACCCCATGCAGGTACGAGGGAAAAAAATACTCTTCTAAGAAAACACCTGAAATTGCTTTGACTGTAAAGAGGTTAATTAAAAAATCCAGCCGAGTGTATGAGAGATTTATTCGTTTTTCCCCCCCACACTAGATAACAAGAAGTACTTATCTAACACACGGTGTCTAACAGACGCCACACGGGTCGGCGGGAAGAAGAACGCTCTGAGGAACTCGAATGCGTGTGTTACGGAGCTGCGCTAGGCTTAGCCGAATTTCCTATTTTCATTTCAATGCTAATACTGAGAGATTTCAGTGTGATTGAATTTCACAAACTCAATAAAGCACAGTTTGCACACACACACACACACACACACACACACACACACACACACACACACACACACACACACACACACACACACACACAGGCTTAATTCCCGCTTGGTTTTCTCCCTTTTAAATGAAATTACTGAAAGCGATTCCTTTGTAACTCTGCAATAAACACTTAATGTCTTTTATCGATCTTTTAATTCCAGTCGTATTTGACGTACACGCAAATCTGCCTCGCATCACTTCGGAGATCTTGACATCAAACTTACAAAAACAACTAAATAAAGTCAAAAACAACCAACAAACAAACACTGTAAACTGAAACGATGCAATAAATCGGATTCAATTAGACGTTTAGCATCTAAATGCGTCGCTTTTTACACCAGATTATTTACATTTACATATTTAGCAGACGCTTTTATCCAAAGCGACTTACAAATGAGACACACTCACACACCAATGGTAGCAGAGCTGCATGCAAGGTGCTAGCTTGCCATCGGGGGCAACTTAGGGTTCAGTGTCTTGCCCAAGGACACTTCGGCATGGGATCACCCGGGCCGGGATTCCAACCACCAACCCTACGATTAGTGGATTAGCGGACAACCCGCTCTACCCACTGAGACACAGCCGCCCCTTTACGTTTACAGCCCTTATCCAGAGTGACTTATATTTATCTCATTTATACACCTGAGCAGGTGAGGATTACGGGCCTTACCTAAGGGTCCAACAGTGGTAGCTCAGCAGTGCTGGGGCTTGAACATCTGACCTTCTCATGACCTTCTGACCTTCTGATCGGTAACCCAGAGCTTTTAACCACTGTCCACCGCTTAACCTCACATCACGTGTTCTAATGACGTTTCTAATGTGTATACAACGCTTACAGATGTGTTATGAGGGCCCGATGAAGCTACACTCTAAATAAAGTATTACTAATTAAAAAGCAAAATGATATATACATAAAAACAAGACTGGAACAGTAATAATAATTTAATACTTTATATAGCGCTTTTTACAATGGTACATTGTCTCAAAGCAGCTTTACAGAAATATCATTTTTACATTTACAAGCGACTTACAAATGAGAGCACACTCACACACCAATGGTAGCAGAGCTGCATGCAAGGTGCTAGCTTGCCATCGGGGGCAACTTAGGGTTCAGTGTCTTGCCCAAGGACACTTCGGCATGGGATCACCCGGGCCGGGATTCCAACCACCAACCCTACGATTAGTGGATTAGTGGACAACCCGCTCTACCGACTGACCCACAGCCGCCCCAGTTGATCCTGTAAGATAAATACATCGATAAATAATACGATAAATAATGCAAAACGTCATGTATTAACTGCATAAATCCTCTAACGTCACCTGACACAGTCCTTCTAAAAATGCTTATGAACGCGTTATAAAGGCTCAACGGATTTGACTCATTCCTGTCAAAACAGTGGTGTAGTACTTAAAACCGCCGCTGTCCCGACTCGTCGAATGTTCACGCAGCGCTCATGAAGGTGTTACGAACGTTAGGCCCGGTGTATTTTCCCTCTTTCCTGTACTCCATAACACCTGTAATCTCAGATGATATTATAGAGCCGTATAAACTTAAAGAGTCACATGTTCAGTGCTTATGAACGTGTTATGAAAGTTCAGTGTAGTGATAAAGATCTGCAGTACTGTTTATAAAGCACCGACGTGTGAGATGTAAAGCGCATAAAGAACGTTTGTGACAGACACACCGCCGTATTGTGTTGCTGTAAGCATACGGTCCAGAGCGTGTGGTCTGACGTGTTTGTATGGAACAGAAAGCCCACGGCTCCATGTTGCTGGCTCAGGGGTTTAAACAAAAGGAGGCACGGGTCTTTTTGGCACGGACGGGGTATAAATGCGAGGGGGTACGGATCCGACGAACGGAACGGAACGGAACAGAAGTCAAAATGAGCACGGGAAAGGTAAGAAGCGTGGAATAAATTCCTTCTACTTGTTGTTGAAAGCTGCTTGAGACCTGTTAATTGACCCATTGAGATCAGAAGAGTATTATACTGACGAATAACGTACCACTTGAACGTTTTTTTCCTCAACAGATTATCTTCTATGAGGACAGGAACTTCACCGGGCGCTCCTGGGAGAGCAGCGGCAACTGCCCCAACATGTCCGTCTACCTGAACCGCTGTTACTCGTGCCGAGTGGAGGGCGGCTGCTGGATGGTGTACGATCGGCCCAACTTCATGGGCAACCAGTATTTCCTCAGGAAGGGCGAGTACAATGACTACATCGGCACGTGGGGAATGAACGGTTGGATCCGCTCCTGCCGCTGGATCCCCATGGTATCATTTAATGTTCCTCGTCATTTATCTCCTCTTACACCACGGCGGTTTTTAACTTCCTGTTCTCACTGACGTTATAGCAGCTATAAACAGCTTATTAATTAATGAGTTAATAAGACAAAAAGAAAAGAAACCCCACACAAACTGTCTGTCACGTTACCGAGAAACCGCACCGCGTAAACTCCTCCGTCCTGCAAAGTGACGGCTTCACCTCTGACTCTTACAAAGGGCTGACACTGGAGACTTCTTCCAAAAATGTTCCAGAATTGTCTCCTTACAGAAAACAAGTCTCTGTGCGAGTCTCTGTGAATGAGCGGTTACTGCAGAAACATTCTGATAACGTATTAATATAAACCTGTTATAGGCAATGAATCGACAGCTTCTGACCAATCAGAATCCAGAATTAAAAAGGTGCTAAATGCTCTGGGAATTCAGAAAACATGATCCGTTAAATCATTCCTTATAGTAGTTCTATTATTACTACCATTCAGAATTATCCCCTGCGTGTGTGTTCCTTTGCTTGAACAGCACAGCGGTCCCTACAGGATGAGGATCTACCCCAGGGAGAACTTCATGGGCCAGATGATGGAGATGTCTGATGATTGCGACTCCTTCATGGATCGTTATAGCTGGTCTCAAGGCTGCAATTCGTGCCACGTGATGGACGGCCACTGGCTCATGTACGAGTTTCCTCACTACAAAGGCAGGATGTGGTACTTCGGTCCCGGACAGTACCGGAACTACAGGCACATGATGGGAACAAGCGGCATGAGGTTCATGAGCATGAGGCGCGTCATGGATTCCTGGTATAACTAAAAGCATTTCATGTTCGATCTCATGAGTCTCAAATAAAGCGAATATAATGAGAATTTGACAGATTTCTGTCTTCTTTACCACCTGATGACACTGATTAGATTAGATTCGATTAGATTCGATTAGATTAAATTTTATTGTCATTTAGCAGAGTCCAAGTACAGAGCTAATGAAATGCAGTTAACCATGAGATGCTAAAAAAAAAAAAAAAAAAAAGATTTGCAATTCCATAAATTATCCATCATTTATAGACACGGTGTATACCGTAGTCCTTAATTTAGAGTTATCATTTAGTAAACATAATTTAATTTAAACATATTTTAAACATTAAATCTTAACTTCAGTCATCATAAAACACTTCGTAGGAAAATAATCAACAATTTAAAATGCAATAACAAAAAAATATATAAATAATGTTAACTTTAATGTTAAGCAATTTTAATTATAAAAGGAAATAATTGTCATTAAACAATTAAATAAATCAAATATACAATTAATTTATATTGCACATGGTGGTTAGCAAGTCCGCCTCACACCTCCAGGGTCCGGGGTTCGAGTCCCGCCAGGGCCATGTGTGGGCGGAGTTTGCATGTTCTCCCCGTGTGTCGGGGGTTTCCTCCGGGTACTCCGGTTTCCTCCCCCAGTCCAAACACATGCATGGTAGACTGATGGGCGTGTCTAAAGTGTCCGTAGTGTATGAATGTGTGTGTGAGTGTGTATGTGATTGTGCCCTGTGATGGACTGGAACCCTGTCCAGGGTGTACCCCGCCTTGTGCCCGATGCCTCCTGGTATGGGCTCCAGGTTCCCCATGACCCTGATAAAGATAAGAGGTAGAAGATGGGTGGATGGATGGATGGATAACATTTCCATAATTTGCGTTCTTTGTTCTGTAAATTAAAGGATCATATGTAGGTTTTTTTTTTAATTATTATTATTTTACAACCCCCCCTTCTTGTTGTTTTCTTTCTTTCTTTGTTTTCTGTTTTTTATTTGTTCTGCAATAAAACTATTTTTTTTGTCGTGGATTTATAAAGGGCAGACGGCCAAATAAAATATAAACCTTATAAAACGACAACAACAACAAAAAAACCCAAACAAAACGAATCTGTAAAATGAAAAAGGCAATATTTTCCCAGCCTCCATAGACGTTTCGTCTTCCGCGTGAGACGAATGCTAATTTAAAACCTTTCGGAGACCCGCTGTCGTGACTGCGGCGGTGAAGCAGTCGAGTCGTCGGATTAGCCGAGATGTTATAACGAGATAACGGCGCATGCTATAGACAACCATTTAACCCTGGCCTCTAACAGCCATTACGGAATTTCACTGATTTTTTTTTTCCCTGTCCACGCCGGTGCTCTAAACTAATCACTGAGCAGTTCTGCACTGACTCTGTAATGAGTCTCCGCTCTAAACCACTGCTCTCCAATTTCCCATAAAACACCTGCAGGTGTATCGATCACCTTTAGCTTCGACTGGTTCCGTGTTATCCACTCACCAGCGTTCGTGCAACATCAGCACTGACAGTCGCGAATCTGCACGTTTATAACTGTAACTGTAAACGGATAAAAGTTTACTCATGTCCTTTAACAGATATAAATGGTAAGTCTTGGCAGATTCCTGTGGTATAAGAGAAATCAAACACTTCAGGACATGCTTTGGTGTGTGTCATTTGTAATTACAGATCGCTAGACATTATTTCCATGGGGAGATTTAGTGTTCCTATGCTAGGAAGCTAGCTTCTGTAGCTATACAAGCATGGGCGGCTGAAGCTCAGGTGGTAGAGCGGGGTGTCCACTAATCGTTGGGTTGGCGGTTCAATTCCCGCCCCACGTGACTCCTCATGCCAAAGTGTCCTTGGGAAAGACACTGAACCCCGATAGCAAGTTAGCGCCTTGTGTGAGAGCTCTGCTCCCATTGGTGTGTGAGTTTATGGGTGAATGAGACACAGTGTAAAGCACTTTGGATAAAAGCGCTATATAAGTGCACCATTTTACAAGCGCTGTGTAAAACTTATTGGACATGTATGTTAGCTAACTAGGAACCTGCTGGCTTTAATACGAATGCTAAAAGCTAGCTGATGTAACACTACGTGACGATACATGACTAACTAAAATCAACCAAAATACAGGTGAAATATAATCAAGACTTAGCTACGTGTCACAAACACAGCACGCTAGAAGAGACAATATACTGTATGTTAATGTTATACAAGAGTTTGCTAATCTGATTGGACGATTCAGCGATTATACTGAATATCAGTAGGTGTGCCATTAATCAATATGTTTTTGTACACTCTTGCGTGTGCGATTTTGCTTGATTATAAACAATGTTAAAAGATTAGACAGCAACCTTTAAAAAAACAAGAAAAAAAACCTGCATATGCAACACTAATAACAATCAATTCCATAAATATTGGCACGCTTTAAAAGAATGGTCAGAATTGCACAACAAAATAATTACATTTGAGACTTTTAAGTTTAATTTAATTAATTTAGCAGACGCTTTTATCCAAAGCGACTTACAAATGAGACACACTCACACACCAATGGTAGCAGAGCTGCATGCAAGGTGCTAGCTTGCCATCGGGGGCAACTTAGGGTTCAGTGTCTTGCCCAAGGACACTTCGGCATGGGATCACCTGGGCCGGGATTCGAACCACCAACCCTACGATTAGTGGATTAGTGGACAACCTGCTCTACCGACTGAGCCACAGCCGCCCAAGGGGTTATACCCCTACTATACCCCTCAATATTGATAAATATGGTTGAGAAGGCAATTGAGTTCTTCAAGGGTTCTAAATGGTTCTATTCATTTGAATGCATCTTCCAAAGGAACAAGTTTAAAAAAAAAAAAAAAAACAACAACCCTAATTTGCATCATTTAGGCTACTCTCACTGCCATTTTGTTCACTTGAAGCCAAAATATTTGTATTTTTGCCCATTTTTATGATTTCATGAAGGGTGCCAATAATTCTGCACTTGACTCTTTGTATATGATGGTTAAAATCCTGTTTAGTTTACGGAATTTATACCATGTAGTGTGATGTTTTCATTTCTGGAGCTCGAATGTTTTCAGACTGAGCCTTTTGGGTCCCGTGTGAACCTTAAAGCTTGAGCAGACCCCGTGCTAAAGGGACTCGTCTGCCACAGCGTGAGAATGATGATGGATTACTGACACATCCCTTTGATGGAAACTGCAGGAGAAATGACCTCAGGGCCGAGCGAAGAGCACCTGACCGTGTAAAATGGAGGAAAAGTCAAAGTCCATTGGACTGTTATGGAGCGAGGTGGAGAAAATTGCTCTCAGTCCTCATGGACCTCCAGCCAGTTCAGATTTTTGCTGTAATCTGTCTCCTAACACTTACCCGAGTACTGATCGCTTCACGCACGTCTACAGGATCGGAAATAGACGATAAATGAAGCCTTGTGAGATTTACAGGGTCTGGTATTTGAAATGTCGCTATTTTTTTTTTACTGTTCTCTATATTACACCCGTCGGCCCACGTGACTCCACATACCGAAATGTCCTTGCGCGAGACACTGAACCACAAATTCCCAATGGAAAGTTAGCCCCTTGAATGGCAGCTCTGCTCCCATTGGTGTGTGAGTGTGTGTGTGAATGAGACACAGTGTAAAGCGCTTTGGATAAAAGCTCTATATAAGTGCGCCATTTAACATTTATCAGAGTCAATATCAGTCAAATCTGGATGTGTCCCAAATTCATATTCCCTACGTAGGCCATGTAGACACCATCACAAAAGTCACACTATCAACCAGGACACGTCCCAAATCACAAACCATACAGTATGTGACATCAATGAAGTGATGCACTGTGGGATTTCAGTGCATACTGAAGAGCCTATGGTTTGAACATGATAAAATACAGCGATGCTGGCACTATGAGACTTTTCACGTTTTTAAGGATTAGCTTGTTTGCATTTTTTGATTAAACATGTTTAAAAAGACACAAATGCTTCCCTGAGATATTTAAATGAGCTTAAAACTGGAAAATAGAGGCAGAGGAATGAATTTGTTCGTCTTAAATTGCCTTGTCCCATTTGCATGTCTGAAAAAGAGCGCGGCGAAATCGACTTGCGCTGAAAATTTGTCAAACAAACAAATCCTCATTCCTCAGACCAATAAATACTGACTAAAGCGGTGCACGTCGGACAGAAGGGAGAAGGTGATATTAAATTTGCATTCAGGTCTATGAGGAAGCGGCTCATCTCGTCCACGAATGTGATGTTTCAGCAGGAAGCAGGCGGCGAGAGGAGCGCGGAGAATCGCAAAATAACCATTATAAATGAGAAATATGAGCCACAGCAACAGCCACAATGAGTACACACCGGCACAGAATGCGGTCGGGGAAAGAAAAAAAAAAAGACATTAAATCATGTGAAGAGATGTTTACAAGATCAAACAAACTGCTCGTAATGGGGAAGCTGGGAAACAGGTGAGCGGGAAGAAAAAGAAAACTGGACCCGAAAACGAAAGGAAGTTTGGTGAGGACTGTTAAGAGAGATGGGAGATGCACACGCTCTGTAATATAACTATAAAAAGTCCTTCACAGAAGAGAAACTTTCACAGAAAGACCACGTTTCCTGAAGACCCAACCATTTCCTGACGTTCCCACCATAAATATTTCATCACGTGAAAGAATCTTTATAGTGGAAATGATCTTTCAGTTTATTGTCGTACCAACCATGTCGGAAGAATTATGGACCACAAGGTTTTTAGACGAACTCAGAAATGTTCTCTGATGTTATTTTACATTTATTCATTTAGCAGACGCTTTTATCCAAAGCCACTTACAAATGAGACACACTCACACACCAATGGTAGCAGAGCTGCATGCAAGGTGCTAG
>JAFFST010047589.1:39694-51099 GCA_022414735.1 Noturus placidus
CAACAACGCAACAAATTAGAATTTTAAGATTGGATTCCTTCGATAACACCCTCCACGCGCTGTAAGGCGGAGCCCTAACGCTCTCAGCGTGATTTAAATGCCTATGTTACATTTCCAACAATGAGTAATTCGAGTTTAATGTGAGCTGTGCGATGCAGGAGAACACATGATGTAAACGATGTAAATAAGAAAACATAACCGTATATAACTGCTGTTATAAGGAAGGGGAGATGGGCCATAACGTGTTTGATTGCCTTGTTCTGATGAAAGCCTTGTTAAATAAAATAAATCTAATTAAGAGAGGGGAAGAAGAGGGAGGAAGGAACGCGTTTATGGACCACAGTGTATTGCAGGATACACACACAGCTGCTGGTTTACGGGGACAGACATCTCGTATCTCAACTCACTGGCCACTTTAGCGGGTTTTTATCACCACAGTACTGAGTCCTGAGGTGCTTTCATTCCTCTGATGCAGGCAATAGAGCTTTAACATGCATCAATATGGTCTGTGTGGGACCCAGTTAACAGAGCCAATGAATCCAGACCTGCTGACCATTACGTGTTTTGTGTAGGGCTCAGAATTTGAACATCAAAGCACACTAACACAGATTATCACCCCAAACCAGCCCCTTGTTCCCCAGTACTAACGGCAGACGTGGAAATCTGGAATGATTGACAGTAGCAGAGGTGTTTTTTGAACTCTCCGAAAGTAACCGACCCCCTAGAAGCCCCGCCCCCTTTCTCTCATTAGCAATCTTATGTTAGAATTAGTAAACGTTTTTCGCTGGAGTCTCGAATTTCCTGCTTGAAAGATGTGCTGATGCGGCGTCCTCGCGTTCTGCGACGATAAATATCGAATGTTTCTGAGTTCCTTAATACACAAATAAAATCGTTAGACAACATTAGAGACGCATGTTGTGAAATAAATTGAAATTGATTTTATTTTTTGGACCTAAATAGTAGAAAAATGTTTTTTTTTTATTGTTTTTTTTTTATTTTTTATTATAAATCAATCAAAATGATTTTGTGTGTGTGTGTGTGTGTGTGTGTGTGTGTGCGCGCAAACTTTTGCGTAAATTATCGCTCAATTTTTTCATCTCTTTCTTTTCTCTCCCAGTTTAAAATTGTTTGATGTTCTCTGCAAAGCGCTTTATAAGCTTTCGTACGGAATATAAAACGAAACAACGAATGGCGTATGTGAGAACAGGAAGCAGCGTGTCTCGCAGATGTTCCACAACATTTAACGTAACTATAAATGGATAAAAAGTATGATGCGTCATCCTTCGATAAACAGTAAAATGTCCTTGTTGGTAAATCACCCCGGTATAAGAGGAATAAACCACTCTGGGACGAGAAACTAATCGACGTCTGAGTGGTAACAGTAGCTCCGCCTTACCACGCCACCTTGGTATCCTTGCATCAGTAGGATTTGACCTTTCACTTTCCAGAACTTCACAGCTCAGAACTTTATCCTCTCCTATTAGTCTGACTGTAATTAATGCGTTCTATAATTAATGAGTCATATCTTTTAGTTGAATAGCTAAATAGGACGCTGGCACTTTAAGGGATTTTCTACACTTAGAAGGCGAGAATCTCTGTCACTCTTAAAGACAGCTCTGATTAAACAACACTGTTTACCCGAGTGATGCTGTCTCTCACCGTCCAGCCAGATTCTAACCGTCGTTCTGAACAAATCCATCACCCAGAAGTACTGGGACGCTTTCAACAGTGTTGCTTTGTTGCTTTTCTACAAAAAAAGAAAAGAAAAGAAAAACAATGTCTTCCAGTTAGACAGCATATGTACGGCTAATCAAACGGAGCTGGTGGGGGGAGTTGATGGTGGTAAAGCGTGAACGCCCACTTGGCCTCCAGCTGCGAACTGATTGGAACATCATCCGAGAAAATACGCTTCATTAGCGCAAGCAGTGATTAGGCCAGAGACTGAACGGAATAAAGTAAAAAACAATAAAGTACTGTTACTCCACACAATGAGCAGAGAGACGGGCGAGTGCTGGAAGTAAATGTCAAGCGAAATGCCATCAGTTGTAATCTGGCATCACACACACACCCACACACACATTCACACACAGTCTTAAAGGCGAAGGCACTGAGGAGTGTCCAGCACTTCTGCATGTCCAGTCATTATTATTATAGATGATGAGAAATAATGTAGCCTCAAGTGAAGTAAAAGGAAAAAAAAAATCACGTGAGATTTAATCCACAGTGTAAAAAAATACATGACATTATAATAATATAATAATAAATAATATGTACACTGCGAGAAGGTTCATAAGCACCCTATTGTTATGCTACCTTTTGTTATTGTTGTTCTTCTTCTGGACAGGGTGTCTATGGTAGTCCATAGAAACCGTCTGGTAACAAGTTGTGAAATTTGGCACACTGATTTGGAAGGGTCTAAGGAACATTCTGACCAAATTTGGGCTAAGTGCTACCATCACTCTAGTGCCACCATTGGGCCTAATTTGGAAGTACGTTTAAGGTCATAACTTTTTAACAGTGTGGCCAAAATGTAATTATTATTATTATTATTATTATTATTATTATAACCTAATGTGAAGTTTATATAAAAAAAAATATATTATTCACATGTAGGGCGGCTGTGGCTCAGTCGGTAGAGCGGGTTGTCCACTAATCCACTAATCGTAGGGTTGGAATCCCGGCCCGGGTGATCCCATGCCGAAGTGTCCTTGGGCAAGACACTGAACCCTAAGTTGCCCCCGATGGCAAGCTAGCACCTTGCATGCAGCTCTGCTACCATTGGTGTGTGAGTGTGTCTCATTTGTAAGTCGCTTTGGATAAAAGCGTCTAATAAATGTAAAATGTTTGAGATTTTTTATCTGTAAAGAATATGACACAATAAATAAACACCATCCTGTAGCGTGTAATATTGTATCCTTCACTCACACATGTTCTGTATCGTTACACAAATCATCCATAACTACAGTAAAGTCATCCACACTGAGAATCGATCACAGTACCACCATGTATCACCACCACTTGAAAGTCACTTACGTTGACCCTTCCTGTTAAAAGCAACAGATGTGTGGTAAATTGATATTTTTTGCTTTTCTTTATGGCTTCACCTATAAAGCTGACCGCTCCAGTCGATGAGGCTGCAGTCGA
Source organism: Noturus placidus (assembly GCA_022414735.1). Taxonomy (NCBI): domain Eukaryota; kingdom Metazoa; phylum Chordata; class Actinopteri; order Siluriformes; family Ictaluridae; genus Noturus; species Noturus placidus. Next base: position 42,839 of record JAFFST010047589.1, read on the forward strand.
TTGTTGACATGGCTATCGATACACAGTTGGAGGAATAACAGCTCAGGCAAGAGAAGTGAAAGGTTGAGAGCTGATTGACTCTTACTGCGTTCTTGTAGATACATATTTTCAGTGGAGGCAGATGTGCTCTGAGGTCCAGGCTGTACAGAAATGTGAGTCAATCAGAGGACTAGTTGGCTTTCACAGGTTTCATTTAAATCCTAACACACTAAATGTCTTGTTGGTATAAATTACATTTATATGCCATCTTTATGTGTTCTAAGGTGCACAAACTTTTGCACTTCATATACTCAGGGATACAGAATAACAAAATGTCTAACAAAACACCACCAACAACACCACCCCCAACAGCAACAACAACACCATCACCAACAACAGCAACAGCAGCAACAACACCAACACCACCACCAGCATCACAAACAACACCATCACCACGAACAGCAACAGCACCACCACCACCACCACTAACAACAACACCACCAACACCACTAACAACAACACCACCAACACCACTAACAACAACACAATCACCACCAACAACAGCAACACCACCTCCACCACCACTAACAACAACAACACCAACAACAGCAACACCACCACCACTAACAACAACAACAACAACACCATCACCACCAACAACAGCAACACCACCACTAACAACAACAACAACAACAACAACAACACCAAAACCAAGAACAGCAACAACACCACCAACACCACAACCACAAAAACAACACCATCCCCAACAGCAACAACACTATCACCAACAACAGCAACAGCAGCAACACCACCAACACCACCACCACCACCATCACCAACAACACCATCACCACGAACAGCAACAGCAGCAACACCACTAACACCACTAACAACAACAACAACACCATCACCACGAACAGCAACAGCAGCAACACCACCAACACCACTAACAACAACACCAACAACACCATCACCACGAACAGCAACAGCAGCAACACCACCAACACCACCATCACCGTCACCAACAACACCATCACCACGAACAGCAACAGGAGCAACACCACCAACACCACCACCACCGTCACCAACAACACCATCACCACGAACAGCAACAGGAGCAACACCACCTACACCACTAACAACAACACCATCACCATCACCACCAACAACAGCAACACTACCACCACCACCACTAACAACAACACCACCACCAACAACAGCAACACCAACAACACCACCATCACCAACAACACCATCACCACCAACAACAGCAACAACAGCAACACCACCAACAGCAACAGCAACACCACCACCACTAACAACAACAACAACAACAACAACACCACCAACAACAGCAACAGCAACAACAGCAACACCACCACCACTAACAACAACAACACCATCACCAAGAACAACAGCCACATACACCACCAACACCACCACCACCATCAACAACAACAACAGCAACAACAGCAACACCACCAACATCACTAACAACAACAACAACACCACCACCAACAACAACAGCAAACTAAAAACACTAAATATGCATTCAAAAGCAGGAAAAAGAAAAAAACTGGTTTCTGTATGTGATTGTTTTAGCATTTTACACTGAATCTACATGCTGTACCCTCCCCCTCATGATCGGTGGTATTATTGGTGAGCTTTTACTTTGTTGGTCATGCTTCTGTAACTTAATTAACACAAAACAAAAATAAATCCATTGTGCAGGCCTCAGCAAATTTTGTTTCACGGTCTTTGAGTGTACCGGCAACTTAATCCTGCATCAAATGACCCGTTAATTATATTGTTGTTTCAAATTTATGAGCCATCATTACCCATCCCTGGCAATTTCTCCCGTTTTAATTGCTGCCATAAAACTCAGTCATTAGGTGTTTTGTCACCTGTATGACGCGCACTTAACTCCAGAACTATTACACGCGCATGCGAGATAATTGTCTCGCATGATGGAGAAGATGCCGTTTAACCTTTCGCAAAAGAATCATCGTTTTAATGAAGCGGAGGGTAAACTATTCCTACTGTCATATCCATTGTTTCATTGTCAGCGGGGGAAAAAATAGTCAATGATTCACATGTGCACGACGTACCAGCCAGAAGCTAGCGTAAAAATGCAAAAGTTAACAAAGGGCTGTGTAAAGATGTTCAATGATGCGAATAAATGCGTTCTGATGACTGGTTCCGTGTGAATTGTGTGTGTGGAGTTTGCATGTTCTCTCCGTCTGTCGGGGGTTTCCTCCGGGTACTCCGGTTTCCTCCCCCAGTCCAAAGACATGCATGTTAGGCTGATTGGCGTGTCTGAAGATGGATGGATGGATGTTTACATCGATTGTATATGGGTGGTGTAGTGGCTAGTGTTGCTGCCTCACAGCTCTGGGAATCTTCAGTTCATTTCTGATCTCAGAGAGGAACTCTGTGTGGTGTTTCCCGTGTTTGTGTCCACATGGGAGTCCTACAGGTTCTCCAGGTTCCTAAAAGAGCATGCCAGTAGATAGATCTGATAAGACCATTTGCTCTATTGGTGTTGCTCACACCCAGTGCTTGCGGAATTCCAATGTCCCTGACCACGATAAAGCATTTACCGAAGTGAATATTTATTTCTTGATTTAAGAGTCCATGGTTCTGAATGCTAGCATTCGATTGGTGGCAATAGCTTTGGTTGTAATAATAGTATTTGGAGAGTGGTACTGGCTCTAATTATATGCTTATTTCCCGCCAATGTGTCGTAGATCACAGTGAATGCTAAACACTGCAAATTTTAATAAGTGCAAGATTTCCACTCATTTCAATACACTCAGAACTGTTTGGGTTTAGACGACTACATTCTGGACAATAGTCCTTCATCAACTTCCGAGGCTTCAGATGTAATGGATTCAGACAGTTTAACTCTTCTGTATAAAAAGATAAAAAAAAAAAAAAAAAAAAAAAAACATGACTGGTTACAGTTACTCGAAATATCAGCGGTGTAAAAATGGTAAGACTCGAGATTAGCAGATTGTCAATGTTTTCAACACGTCAGCTCAAGCCTGCGCTTTGCTCGCTCCACATCTGGACAGCATGTTGCCATCTCGAACAGCTTGTCCTCGACTTTATCACAGCTTATCACATTGTTGTTTTTTTTTTTTTTTTCTATTTAAAAGATTAGAGTAGAAGATTATAAGCGCCAGAAGCTCGCTGTGATGCACATGTGTTGATGTTCGCCTGAATAAATGGAGAGATGAAATGATGTTACAGGCAGTTTATGAACATGGCCACTGGAGATAAACAAGGACGTAGGTTGATTGGCGTGTCTAAAGTGTCCGTAGTGTATGAATGTGAGTGTGTATGTGATTGTGCCCTGCGATGGACTGGCACCCTGTCCAGGGTGTACCCCGCCTTGTGCCCGATGCCTCCTGGGATAGGCTCCAGGTTCCCCGTGACCCTGAAAAGGAGTAAGCGGTTGAAGATGGATGGATGGATGGATGGATGGAAACGTCTGGGTTACGTATGTAACCCTGTTCCCTGAGAAGGGTACGAGATGTTGCATATAGCATAACAGTATGGGAACGCCCATACTGTTATGCTATATGCAACGTCCCTTAGAAAGTGAACTCACAGAACATCAAGAGCAACTCAGAAGAGTCTGATAAACCGTATATGAGTATGAGTTCTCTCAATTTCTGGCGCTATTCTGTGAATTTATATCCCAGCTTGTTTAAAAGGTGTTTGGTCCTTAAGGTCCAATTATGCACCTCAAATACTTTTAAAGGTACACTACTGTACCAAACGATAGACACTAAAGGTACAGGGAAGAACTTTTTTTGTTGGGCGGCTGTGGCTCAGTCGGTAGAGCGGGTTGTCCACTAATCCACTAATCGTGGGGTTGGCGGTTTGAATCCCGGCCCGATTGATCCCATGCCGAAGTGTCCTTGGGCAAGACACTGAACCCTAAGTTGCCCCCGATGGCAAGCTAGCACCTTGCATGGCAGCTCTACTTCCATTGGTGTGTGAGTGTGTCTCATTAGTAAGTCGCTTTGGATAAAAGCGTCTGCTAAATGAATAAAAATGTTGTATATAATGACAGATCTATTGATGGACATGAGCTTCCATCCTGTGTGCTCCTGTGTACACTTACTGTTTGTGACTGATAAAAAAAAAATATGTATATAATTTCTGTACAATTCAATAAAACAAATCAGTTGGTTTAATGTAATATCTACAGGGGACTACAGTTCCCAGCAGCCACTGCACCACACAATCATGTCACATGACCCCCTGCACCTGAACTTCATTATTGTTACCGACCACTTACAGGTATTTATAACCACACTTTGCACTAAGCTGGCTGTCTTACGTTTGTCTTGCTTTGCCGTTGGCTCTGTTGGTGTGTTTCGGTTCTTCGTTTCAAGGTCAGTCTTTGCCTTAGTGTTTTTCCACAAGTTCAAGAGCTATTGTTTTGTTTGTATTTATATTGAAGCTAATCTGCACTTGCATCCGTCTCTGCCTCTAATCGTGATGCCTGGAGGTTGTATGACTATTCATTTTTACTAGTTGACCAGAAATTAAAGTAACTCATTCAAGGCATCACAATTTTTGGGTTATTTATTGTTAAGGGCAAGCGCATGGTGGCTTCGTGGTTAGCACGTTAGCCTCACACGTCCAGGGTTTGATTCCCACCATGGTCCTGTGTGTGTGTGGGGGGGGGTTTGCATGTTTTCCCCGTGCATTTGGGGTCTCCTCCCCCAGTCCAAAGACATGCATAGTAGACTGACTGTCATGTCCAAAGTGTCCATAGCGTATGTATGGGTGTGTGATACAACCACGGCCCGAATGCGGTCTTTCACACAGCGGTGGTCACGAAGAAATTTGCAGCCACATTACATTTAATTTTATTTTCTGTTTCATTTGTTTTCAGACCAAAAAAATTACCTTTTATCTGCTTCATTTACTGTCTGCCTATTTGTGGACAATAACGTGGCATTGTATGCAACCCATATAACAGACTGGGCTTCATTTGTAAGTCCTGCAACACCACGAAAGCTGCAAGACTGGGAGAAAGGAAAAGTCTCAGTCACAACAGTGCTCCAACTGCCTCACATATGGCATCTCCATAGACCACATATGGTTTTAGTATTTGGACTGGGATGTGTTGAGAGATCGCAGCGATTTTTCTAGAGGCAAAATTCAGCAGGAGATCTGTGGGTGTCGACTGCACATTACATCAGTAATTTTTTAAAAGAGAAACTAGAGACGTGCACTAAAGTGTCTGGCATGTTAAGCTTCATTCTTATGTACACAACCTCATGAAGCACACTGAATGTTTGTGTGGGTAACGTCTGTTTGCATGCTTTCCTCGTACTTTGGGGGTTCTTCCTACTTTGTAGGCTGCTCGGCAATTCCAAATTGTTTGTCCTGTGCGAATGGGAGTGTGATTTTGCCCTGTGAAGTTTTGGTAAACCAGGGTGTTCACCTACTTGTGCCCTGGGATAGGCTCCAGGCTCCCTCGTAACGCCTACCATTTTGTATCACAAACACATGCTATAAAAGTAATCTTTGGTAAGGATGTGGTTTACTCTGTCCGAGTTTCATGGTCTCGGTGAAAACCGAGATTGTAATGATGTAGGATCTGACCCAGGGATAGCATTTAAATAATGAAGTAGAGATGGTCAAGAACCAATACCTGGGGAATGCCTTGAGTAACAATAAAAGTGACAGATTTATGTTTGCCACTGGCAACAATATGATGTCTGTTAGAGAGATATGATCTGAACCAGGAGAGATAAGTCTGTTACCAACCGCTGAGAGATGGGAAGTGAGCAGGTCATGACTGCATAGCATCAAAAGCAGCACAGAAATAAAGAGAAGGTCTGAGGCACCAGAGTAGGGTTGCTTACCTTTTCAACACCCTAAAACCCAGACACCCCTAAACATATTTAAAATTCCATTATATTCACTCCTGATGACGTCTTCTTCTACTGTTTGAACATGACATTTGTTCTTCAACATGTTTGTAGAAAGGTGGGAGTCTGAATTTAAAATAGAATTCAGTCTTGATATTTACCTTTTTGGCTCGTTGAAACTGGAACCGGGAGCACGCAGCATGGAAGCTCATGTCTGTCAACTGAGCCGCACCTAAAGCTCAAGGACTGGCCTTCCTTAGTGAAGTGTGCAACAGCAAATGAGAGGCTGTTCAATTCCAGCCTCAGTATCTCAAAACAACTGCAGATCACCCTGTATACTGGTGTGCGCCAATCTAAACTAGCACAACCTCAGTTGTGCGGCTGTGGCTCGGGTGGTAGAGCTAATCGTAGGGTTCACGGTTTGATTCCCGGCCCACGTGACTCCACATGCCGAAGTGTCCTTGGGAAAGACGCTGAACACCAAGTTGCTCCCGATGGAAAATTAGTGCCTTGCATGGCAGCTCTGCTCCCATTGGTGTGAGTGTGTGTCTGTGAATGAGAAACAGTGTAAAGTGCTTTGGAACTGATGAGGTTAAAAAAGTGCTATATAAGTGCAGACCATTTACCAATCCACAGCACCAAATGTGCTCTCACACAGTGCTGTTAATGGCAGGAATTACCACACCACTATATCAAATTGTATTTAAAGGACCCCAAAATTGACTAACAGAAGCTTTCAAACAAAACCGTCTAGTGCATACATCTACACTCCAAGAATGAGCAGTGGTTTGTTCTTCAAACCAACAAAACGCTCATACAAGTCAGAACTTGACAGTATGGAATTATATCAATACACATTTCTGCCTGAGATATTGTTTCATTGTCAGATTCTTTTTTGGCCATTTTTGTGCTTCCTCCTCAATTTGACAGATGATGTGACTTGACAGATGTTGTAGTGCTCTTTATGACCGTCCACAGTGAAAACCCCACTCTTACCCCAGAGTCAGAGAGGAGGAGCTCATTTAGGACATACGGACAGGTTCTTATGAATTGGTGTAACATTACCATTTATTAGAGATGAAACAGGTGACTTGTTAATGCAAGGACAGATGGAAGCAGTGGTGACGTAGAAACACTCATCATGGAGTGAAGTGAGCGTGGAATTGAGCAGAGAGGAAGCCGCATCATATTTAGAGATTAGTTCTGTAATAATGATCGGCTTTGAAAGAGGAAAAAAAAAAAAAAGCTGTCAGGAATTTGTCAGGGGATCTAAAGAGGGGTTCACTGTAATCGAGTGAAAGCGAGGCAGTGGGGAACCGCTGGAATATTCTGCTGATTGTGGCTTTATAGATGCTGAGGAAAAAGCCTTACATTGATCAGCAGAAGGAGTTTTTTAATAGCAGTGAAGAGCATCCTGGGCTTGCAACCAGTTCTATCGATTAGAAAGGAAATGTACGCCGAATAAGTAGCGTTGAGGGCTGTTCATAGGTTAGAACACACGCATTTAAGGTCTACAGTGCTTATATAAAACTAGGAACGTGTCAAAGTTCTGGATAAACAATTAGCATGAATAAATGATTACAACAGAGAACTTTTTATGGCTAAACCATTAATTGTCCATTTATGGTTATAAATAAGATCACTGTAGTGGTCTTGTTTCGTGGCGGAGCTTCATGTTAGCGCTTCAAAGTTACAAACGCTAATCAGACCAGAGAACATAAATAAAATGAAAAAAATCGATGAAAGTCTGGGAAATAAATGACATAAAATGCATGTGATTGGATAAAGCAATGATGGAGGATCTGCTAGAAAAGCTGTGATGGTTCACAGTTTGAAAACTAGAGTCGCTGAATGATGCCGATAGATACTATTAATATTCGTATTCAGATTTAATCCTAATGTGGGTGGGGCGTAAACGAGAACCCCCCCCCCCCCCCGTTTAAATTAAATGATGTATGATGTATTCATAATATATAATCCATGATTTCATGATTTTTTGATCATGGAATTTAGCGCAAAATCAAGGAAATTCCGCAATGTTCTGAGGAGTGACCGTAGATTCGGGCCGAGACGTGTTATGCGAGGTCACATTCAGCCAAAGCCGCCTTCCATTCACGTGCTTTGAACATGGGTACAGTTAAAAGGTCTCATTTACCAACAAACATCACTGCTTTCCAAAAAAAAAAAAAAAAAGCAGGAATATCAAGCGTTTTTTGGCCGCAACAATCAAAAACTCAGCGAAATCCTGTACGGACTGAGTAATATATTCGTATGTGGGTACATGGACGGCTGTGGCTCAGTCGGTAGAGCGGGTTGTCTACTAATCCACTAATCGTAGGGTTGGTGGTTGGAATCCCGGCCCGGGTGATCCCATGCCGAAGTGTC